>PPHW02000059.1:23542-94541 GCA_003705225.2 Ambrosiozyma vanderkliftii
ATTGTGATGGATGGGTGGTAAAGAGGGGGGGGGGGGAAGAAACAATCAAAAACAAAATCAAGAGAAAAAAAAACACAGAAAGAAAAGACGAACAAAAAAAAGGAATATAGTAGAGTAAAGTTAAACAGACACACAACATTAGAGGTGGTTCATGGAGAAAAAAATAACATGGAAAAAAAGGAGAGAGAGAGAGAGAAAAAGAATGATGAAAGAAGAATGAAAAGAAAAAACTTTATTTAAAAGCTATATAGTAAATCAAAAGGTACTAGGTAATGTAGTACGATATGTAGTGTTATTTTTATTGATATATTTGGATGGATATTTGGTTTATATTTTTTATGTAGTTTTTATCTCTCTTCATTGTTGTTTACACTCTGCAGGTTGTTCTTTCTTAGGAGCGGCATTTCCTTCATTGGCATCATCTTCTTCATCATCATCTTCATCGAAATCTTCCTCTTCTTGATCATCATCTTCATCATCAAGATCTTCAAAATCTTCTTCATCACCTTGTTCAAATTCATAATGTAGAGCTTCACCGGTAAACCAATCAATAGCTCTATTAATTAACTTATCCTTGATCAATTCACCCAATTCGTAATCCAGTTGTAATCTCTCCTCCAAGTCATCCTCTTCTTCAAACTCTTCATCCTCTTCATCCTCTTCATCTTCGTTACCCTTTGGTGGAACTGGTGGGGAGAAAAAGTTAAAGAAGGAATCAACAGGTGTCAATTTCTCAATGGTTCTAACTTGCTTTGTGTGCTTATTTCTTTGCTTTCTCTTTTCAACTTGAATGGTAACATTGGAATCATTGTTGGTCCAGCTAATTTCACAACCTTCAGCATGGTCATAGATGAAATCGCCAGAGTATCCCAACTCCTTTTGGTAGTAATACGTCTTCACCAATTGCTTAGTGGTGAAATATTCATTCTTTTCAAATTCAAAAATCAACTTGAAACCTGGAGTGTCTAAGTATTGCATTTTAATGTTAGACAAGTGTGCTAAAACTTCAGAATCTCTATCCGTTATCAATTCAGCAACAGGGCCCAAATTCTCCAAGGCAGTTAACCAAAAGCTTGGAATACCGACAATATCTTTGTCATCTTCTTCTTCTTCTTCGTCTTCATCTTCGTTAACTTCCTTGATCTTATCCTCGTCATCTTCATCATCCTCTTCCATCAATTCCTTACCCTTCTCGATATCATCGGCAGTTGGCTCTATTTTACCCTCAATGATCTTCTTTCTCTTTTCAAATATTGGTTCATACTTAGTGTGGAATTTCTTCTCCAATTCCAACAGTTCAGCCTGGAATTCGGCCTCCAACTTGAATTGCAAGGTTTGCAATGATTTCAATCCATAAACACGATTCTTAACCTTCTTTGGTAATGAATCAATATAGTTAGATGGTTCGCCAACCAAAGTGTTCAATTTCCCCTCAATTAGTGATAATAATGCTGGATTAGTCAATAACAGCTTCTTTGCAGCACTTTCGTCATCTTCGGAGATGGTACTAGGAATAGTTGGCAAGTTCTTAGCCAAGTAAGAACCTGTCACTGAAGCAGGAGTGTTTTGAGGCGTTGGTGCTTCGTCAATTTGACCTCTTCTTGAAGACATGGTTATATATTTGTATTCTTTATCTAGTTATCTTTGCGATTGCTTGTATTATGTGTAAAGTTGATCCTGTTCTTTTTGCTTTTTTTTTCCTTTCCTTGTACCTTTTCGTTATGGGAATTTGTCAAGTGGGAATAGAAATAGAAGTAGAATATTATGTATTATATTATATGAATAAATTGAAATATAATAGCTAAAACCAGAAAGCAGTATAGAAAATAAAATGAGTTCTCTCCTTTTTCCTTTTTCCTTTTTCCTTTTTCCTTTTTCCTTTTCCAGCTCTAAAATTTTCCTCTTTTTTCTCTTTCATTTTGGCCTGGCCAATTCTTTTTTTTTTATTTAATTTTTAGCAGGACAAGACGCGTGCGTGAGTGCGTGCGTGTCAAGCCAGAGCCGCGCCAGCACGCCAGCCTTAGCTTTCCGGGCCTTTTGATTTGATTCTGTTCTGACTGGCCTACTTTTGCTGGACTTGACGTGAGTGAGATGAGGTGAGTGACGGCGGCGAAAGGCTAGTTAGTTCAGGGGGAAGGTGAGGTAAAAGGTAAGGTAAGGGAGGAAGAGAAGAGAAGAGGAGATCACATACAATACAACACACGTGACTGGTAGCCCCCAATAAGATGTTATATAAAATTCATGTTGAAATCGTTATATTAATAATTATAATACATGCAAAAGAGTATAATATACATGAAATAGATATATATATATATTATATATATATATAATATTAGATTCTAAAATCATAGTTTTTGGATTTGGTGGTGTACTTAACCCACTTCATAGCACGCTTCTCCTGTCCTTGAATCTCGCTATCCTCTACATGGAGATACCCCAACATCCATCCACTACTTGGATGTCCATCTATTTCAAAATTCAATGACAATGGAATAGATGATCTCTGGAAAGACTCTGCTAATCTACTTGTTCCGATATTAACAACAGCGGTGAGTCTTGCATCCTCTTTACCTTCAAACTTCTTAAATGTCCACAAAATCTCACTATTATTCACCTTCGTCTTCCCTCCAGTATCCTTAGTAGTGGTTATCTTGACATTCTTAGAATCAACTAAAGGAATGGGTATCTTCAAGGTGACATTCTCTGCCTTCACATTCTTAGGGAACTTCGAACTGAGTTCAATATCGTACACTATATTATATGGGTCACTTTCATCCACATCATGAGTAATCATAAATGGTACATCTGAAGGATTCTCGATTCTAAATGTAGCCAAATCAAAGTTTCCATCTGGTGGAATAAACGAGATTGTATCATCAAATTGATCCGTCTCCTTCAAATTGACACATTGATGGAAATTACAGTTCTTCAGTAAAAAGTTCTTGGCAACAGAGTCAGCATCAGACGAACCAAATGGGTCATCATCATCTTCATCTTCATCACCATATCCTTGAAGTCCAAACCCATTCTCATCTCCAGATTGAACCAACTTCATAATGCAAACAGGCATCCCGGATAACTTGGAATTCACCTTTATAGTACCTTCAACGACAGACTTCATAGTGTTACCGTCACTAGATATCAATAAATTGAATTGTTCAACCACATCAATGTATATTTCATCCTTTTTGTATTTGATACCATCCTTTCTCCATGGAAGATCATGCCCATTGGCAACTGAAGAGGATAAATTGCTAGAACTTCCATTACTGAATCCACCAGAAGATAAAGAGCCACCAGCAGCATTACCGATTGACTTGTTACTCGATCCAATTCTCGATAATATGTTCTTCTTTCTTCTAAAAACATTTGCACGATCCATCAAGCCACTAGCAGTGGATTGATTGCTGATGATATCGCTTTTTCTGCTTGATTTCACAATGGGTGTGATCAACTCGCTTTTCAAGTCCGATGCAGACAGGCATTGCACATATCCAAAATCAATTGATAAATCTAGAATCTCATATATCAATGTGAAATTGTTCTTAATGTTTGTTTCAGTCAAATGTGCTGAAACTGATGTATCCTCCAAAATCAACTCCTTCAACAGATTGACAAACTTGTATAAAAACTCCAACACCAGACTTGCATCCACATTTGATCTCGTAACAACGACAAACCACAATGACTTGTGTCTGATGTACATAAATGTAGTAGATCCCAGCGTCAAGATAGGTGATTTGATATTGGAGCTGTTTTCATTTGATGCTATAACTTGGATCCGAAACACTTCACTGACATTTCTTCTCATACCCTCTCTAAAAAGCCTTGATATAAGCACTTCACCTTTCTGATTATATATGAATAAACCTGTAATCATGATGCTATTGTATGTGAATATATATCTTGAATATTGTCAAAGGTCAATTGAATAACTTTTGCTATCGAAATAAATAGGAAAGGGGAAACAACAGTGTTTTAAAGATATGTAAGTATACGTGTGTGGGTATGTGTGTGTCTCCCGTCTTTGAAGTGTCTCCTTTTGCGCTTAATTACTGGAGAGCGTGTGCCACTCAAAAGTTTTTAGTTTTCTGGATATTTTCAATTTTGGTTGAAAGTTAAAAAGCGCTCAAATGTATACTTTACTTTACTTTTACTTTACTTTACTTCATTTATCTAGAGAAAGTAAATTGGATATTACTTAATCACAGTATATCAATTAGATAAATAAACAAGAAAAAAAAAGAAATGGCTAGAGGCAACCAAAGAGATTTAGCAAGAGCTAAGAACCAAAAAAAGCAACAAGAAAATGCTAAGGCTCAAAAGAAGCAAGGTGATCCAAAAAAGAGAATGGAGAATGATGCTGATATCCTAAGAGCCAAACAGAAGGCTGCTGATGAAAGAAAGAAACAAGCAGAATTAGAGAAACAGGGTAAGAAATAAAACTTGTCATAGGTGGTATAATAATTACCTAGCCACCGATTATTTTTGTTTTCAAATGACTTTTACGAACCCATCAAATTTATACACACAAATCCCTTTCTAGACATATATATATACTTCTCTCATTCTAATTCTATTTCATATCATATTATTTTATTCCACACTTTAAATTTAATTTCCCCTTTTCCTTTCCTTATATTCTTTAACTTTCATGTTTTTTTTTCTTCTTTTTTTTTTTTGTTTTACTTCATATTAAATGTCAATATGTAGATTATTATATTCGAGTATTGTAGTTTTCCATTTCATTTACCGCTATCCGTCTTAATTATTATTTTATCTTTTAATTAAGGATAAAAAAAACAAGTATTATATTTAAGAAAAAGCAAGGGAAGAAGAAGAAGAAGAGAGAAAAAAAAATAAGTGTATAGTATAGACATATATTTATTATTTATATAAATAATGATTTCAATCAAGCCTCCACTTCTTTTTGCAAGTGGCCGACATGAGCAGTCTTTTCCACATCATATTGGAAATCAAAATAAGATTTAACGAAATGGTGTAATCTGATATAACCATCTTCTCCTCCTGATGCATAAGAGGATCCATCTGGGTGAACGGCGACATAGTTCAAAGGACCAAAATGACCCTTAACTCTACCAATTTCATCTTCAAAGATCTTATGATAGAATCTAGCTTCAAATTTACCTTCAGATGAAGAAGTGGTAGTAACATCTCTAGCATCTTGACCACCACCTAAAATGACAAATTCTTTAACTGGTGTGATACAAGCTGAGTTCATTGGAGCATCTGCAACATATTTTTTCAGTATCTGCAAGTTATCAACATCCAACACAGTGGCGGTTTTGTCCTTTGATGATGTAATGAAATATGTCTTATCCTCGGAAAATTGTATATCTGTGATTAAGCCTTCATGAACTTGGATCGAATTTAGTAGTTCACCAGTGGAGGCGTCAAATTTGGAAACTTTACCATTGGCATGACCAACTATTAGGTACTTGTCACCGTAAGCCCAGCCAACAACAGAGTATTTATTCTTCACATCTTCTTCATTCACAATTTGTAAAACAGGTTCATCTTCTTGATCCTTTTCATCGTTTTGGTTGATCTTTATAACTTGCACAGTGGCTTTCTGACCCATAACTTGATCAGAAATAAGGGCAACCTTGTCTGATTTATTGTTGAATTCAACTCTCTTAACAGGGGATTCAAAGGCCCATGTTTTAATATTCTCACCGGTTTCTGCAAGCCATAACTTCACAGTAAAATCGGCACTACCAGTGACTAAATAGTGTGTATCATTGTCGACATCAATAGACCAAATAGCACCCTTATGGCCTATTAATGTACCTAATCTTTCACCATTGGAGGAATACCAAACTGAAGCCTCTTTATCTTTGGACACTGAGAATAACAGGTCACCTTCTCTATTGTATTTCACCTGAGTCAAAGGTCTTTCGTGACCCTTCATCATAATAGGTCTCATCATCTTGAAAATAGTAGTAATTAATTTAAAGAAAAAAGTAGTATATAGATCTATATATTTATTTAAGGTATATAGCTGTTTGGTGTTAAGTTGAATACAAAACTAGTTGACCATTTTCGATTTGATTTTTTTGACTGAAAATTTTAATTTTCTTTTTTTTTTTTTTGTGAGTGAGAAGATGTGCAAAAGAGAGAGAGAGAGAGAGGGAGTGTAATACACAATTTGAAAATTGACATCAAGGCGCGTACAAACACTTCTATACCATATAAATTATATTATAATATACAATCAGAGAATTGAAAATTAAAATGGTAATTCAATTTGGGTAATAAAAGGGAGTTTTGTGATAGTTAGTAAAATAAATGAATAAACATTTCTTCAAACAGTCAAGGTGGTTGGTTCTGTTCCCATTTTATTTTTATTTTTATTTTTATTTTTTTTCATTTAGATTGAGTAAAAAAAAACACTATATAAATACAATATTAAATTCAATTGACATATATATTATACAAAGCTGCAGAGTCAAGAAGAAAAAAAAAGCAAAAATAGAATATTAATAATTGTAATAGTAGTAATAGTAACATTAATAAGAAATGATTAGCAAGAATTTTAAGAAATGAAATAAAAACACGTAGAATCAAGGAGACATTTTCTTTTAATAGATCGAAGTGAAAAACTGAGGAAGAGGAGGAGGAGTAGAGTCAATTAGATAGATCAATTAGATAGATCAATGAATAGATCAATGAATAGATGAAACCTTTATATACTATTAAAAATGTAAAAGGCTTCGTCACTAAGAAATTTCTTAAAAAACTTCTTCAACATATTCCAAAGCGCTGTTAACACTAACTTCGGGACTGATTTTAACATCACGTTTGCTCAATTTACCATCGACAAAGATAAAATGTGATCTGATAGTCTTTCCACCATTATTAGCACCTAACAAACTGATTAATTTTCTCTTAGGATCAGATAATAAATCGAATTGAAGCTTCAAGTTGGTTTTAAACTTTAATTGAGCCTTCGGTGAATCAGCACTTAAACCAAAGATGTAAACCTTCTTGTTCTTCTTGGCCAGCTTTTCATACTTGTCAAAATTGGCATTGAAACCCTTGGTTTGTCTAGTACAACCAGGTGTTGATGCTCTTGGATATAAAAAGAAAATCAAGATGTGTGAATCACTTGCAACTTCAGATAAATCAACAGGTTCATCATCTTGGTTTTGTAATGAGAAATGCTTTGGTAATTTATCACCTATTTTCAATTCTTTTGGAATATCTTCTGCCTCATCTTCAACCTCAATAACCTTTGGTTTCTTGTTTGTTTCAGGCTTGGGCTTTGAAGTGGTGGTGGCAGTTGGGGTCTTTTTGGTTGTTTTTGGCTTCTTATTTTTATGTTCAGAAGTGATGGAAAATTCATCAACCTTCTCGGCAATTCTTTTAGAACGACGTAAACCAGACATTTAGTGATTTATTTTTATACTTTCAAATGATTCAATAGTAAATTAAAAAGGAAAAGAATAACCAGGGGGGGAACTAAAAACCAATTTGAAGAAGAGATCAATTTGAGATCTCCTTTACACACGCCCAAAAAGCGCAAGAAATCCGATATACACTATATTTATCTGGTGTAGAGATGTGCACAATATGTGCCACAATCACATTTACTGTCATATTCATGAATTGAACTCATAGGTGTACACTCCTTCTGGATACATGTCAAAATATTTAGATGACCATGAATATAATTATGATTGATAAAAAGTAGCATTAGCAAATGACAATAAATCTCCGACAAGTTGGCCCCAAGCCACCGAAAAACAATTGAGTTTTTTTTTTCTTATCAGCTTAAAATTATTATTGTCAAGGATCTGTTGTCTTTGGTGATTGTAGTCCTCTCTTTAAAACCGATGATGAATTGGATACTTGGAAGGTTGGTATTAAGCGTTTAGTTGGTATGGTTAAAGCATCAGATAAATAGATTTTCTTAACTTTGTATTTATTTGTTCTGTTTGTAGTCATCGTTGTCCCTGATTGGTCCTTCCCTCTTTTGATTATTGTTTTTTTTATTTTTATTTTTACTATTACTATTACTATTACTATTACTATTACTATTACTATTACTATTACTGTTACTCCTCCTGTTTTTTTTTTTTTATATTTCAACCGTTTCAAAATACATTCTATTGTGTTTTGTTAGCAGCTGAAAACTTTCCCATTGTTATCTTTTAATATCTTGTTTTTATCATCACTATATCTCTGAAAAAGCATGGTTAAGACACATAATTGTTTATCGTTCATTTATTGCAATGATCCATAAGCATTATTTTGACATATATCTTATTAAACTCTGATCAGTATATGATTCTAATGCATATATGAATATTCATTTGATAGTCGGTTAACATATCCAATCGACTCATATAAAAATATATACTATGATATCTTCTATCCAGAGGGTTTGAAAATGTTGCAATTCTATAAATATCCTGCATTTAAGATTACCTACCTACACATATTTCAGAAATGGTTATTCATTAATACACATGTATCTGTTTAGTCTGAAGAAAGTATTTACAACTCTGCATAAAAAGTCTTCTTTCCTTAGAGTGAATACAGTATTTCTCTATTTATTGATATGTGGTAATTAGATCAATTATACCCTCTAATTTTTCACCGGTTTTCAAGGACTGAATACTTTTTTACGCCTTTTTTTGCGCCTTTTTTTAATGTATTTCTTTTCGCAAAATTCTATGGCAGAAAAATTTGGAAATTCGGGTTAATGGTCTAGTGGTATGATTCCTGCTTTGGGTGCAGGAGGCCCTGGGTTCAATTCCCAGTTGACCCCTATTTTTTTTATCATTTTAACTTTTAGTTTTTAATATCCCTTCTTATTTTTACTTGCTTCCTACTATTACAAGAATGTGAAACATATCCAGAAAAAAAAATGATGACTTAAATTCAAAGGAAACTATATAAATACAAGGTTGAATATACATCAATGCTATGCTATGCTAGGTCATACCACGATGAACAGAGAGTAGAGTTTTATATGTTAATCAAAGAACATCCGAGCCCCAGCAATGTTCCACTAACTTGTCCATCTTCACCTTCTTTTTCATTTGTGTGATTATCCATGGATGTTCCAACATTTGTCTTGGACTTGGCCGTTTTCTATATTCTTTCGTTAAAGCGATTTTAATGAAATCTTTAAAACTGGCACTCCAAAATATATTTTCATCTGGTTCATCCTCCAATTGTGGTTCAAACTCCAATATTATAAGAAGTAGTTCAATGGGGGAGATATTTGAATCATCTTTACATTTTCTAAAGAAGGGAAACACTCCCATAGTACCCTCCAGCAATGTCAATCCCAAAGACCAAACATCACATGTGATGGTGTATGGTTCATTTCTGATTCTCTCTGGAGCCATATAGAAAGAGGTACCTGTGAAAGTTGTAGCTAGCGAATTAACCACTTCTCCAGAGACACCAAAATCACATAACTTTACATTACCCTTAGAATCAAGCAAAATGTTCTGTGGCTTGATATCTCTGTGCATGATCTTTTGTTGGTTTAAATATGACAAACCCCTTAATACACCTTCAGCGATTTTACCTAGTGGCTTTTCACCTATTCTACCATCTCTCTCTTTGAAATTTTTATAAATAGCATCTAAGGATCTTCCACCCATGTACTCCATGCATATACTAATGGTGGCATCAGACTCATTGAAAAATGCACTATAGTATTTCACAATGTATTGTGATTGGAAACTTCTATTGAAATTCAATTCCCTGACTATTTGCTTTTGAAACTCAGGCGATGGATCTGCAGTGATCGTTTTCAAGGCAAACACTTCATTGGATGTTTTCAATTTACATTTTTTCACAGAACCACCATTACCTTCTCCCAGAATTTCAACCGTTTCAAAATAAGAGTTGTCAGATAACTCCTTCCATTCATTTTCCGTTAAAGATTCCATTGTCTTTTTCAGTAGATCCCAATAAATACCAGAAGAGCCAGCCCTTGATCTTGATATTAGGCGTGCACTTTGATAATCATCATCCTTTATTGTCAAGCCGGTAAAAGTGTCTATTATGGAAGATGATGATTCATTGCATTCAGTTGTAGGCTCTGAGTTCAGAGTGATTGTACCACATGATGATCTGGTGACCAACGTTGCAGTTTCGAGGTCATCGGTCTTGATTGATGAGGAATCTAGTTTAATCTGGCTTGACATATCAAATGTATTGGCTGAAGCGGAATCCATAAATTTCAACAAAGAGTTCTGTTGCTCTTGATAACTACCCTGTCGAAGTGAAGCCGACGATGACGATGATGAATCCCCCGTCTGTGTGTTAATAGATATGTTCAATGGGGGTTTTCTCCTACTTTTCAGATCTGCGGACTTATTGGGAATGTTCATTAAAGGACCATTGGAGTCTGTCTTGATAATGGAACTGTTGGAGAATGGAGAATTAAACACCAATTCTGCAGTGTTACTGGTACCCGCTGATAAAGATTTTGGTATGCTTGTAGTATTTATAGGTTTTGTTGGAGGTTGTATCTTCAACATAGGAAATTTCCCGGCCTTCGAACCCTTGTTCTGATTCGATCCTGGAGGACGCATCAATGGTGGTGTAGTCATTTGATGGGAATCTTGTATTTTTGCGTTATAATCTAAAAACTATGCGGTATTATTCTAAAACAGTTGTTTAGAAATACAGATCAAATTAAATAGTAGGTCAATGAATGTGTGAATGTGTTATAAAAGGAAAGAAAAGGAATGGAATGGAATGAGGGTATGAAAATGATACTTTAAACTTCTTAAAGGAGACAAAAAAAAAAGCAAGACCCCAGGCAGAACAGTTAACCGATCAATGTTGGACGTTATACACAATAGGTTATAACAAGAATGACTGACGTCTATGTTGTGATGCCTTTACAACCGAATTGAGATAACACATTTATTTATTTATTTATTTATTTGTGTCATTTAAATATTATATTATTAAAATTAATTTTACAAAAAATTATTTTAGTCAGACTCACACAATTCACACACAGAGACAGATTAGCGAGCGAAAGGAATTTAATTTTCAAAAGAGGCGTACTAAAAAAATAATTATCTACACAAATATTACAGTGTTTGTTACATACAAGGATTTCATTTGTGAAAATAGCAAATTTATATAAAATACGTTATATAGTAGAGAGAGAGAGAGGGAGAGAGAAAGAAAGAAAGAAAGAAAATGATAAACAAATTAAAGAAAAATTACCATCATTTCTTGGGCTTCCTTTTAGTAGTCTTCTTGGCCTTTGGCTTAATGGACTTGATTAACTTATCCTTTTTGATATCTTCACCTGCTCCATCATTATCGTCATCATTCTTATCTTCCATATCATCATCAACAAAATCATCAACATCCGGCTTAGGTTGCTTGGATCTGCCAATGCTACTGACAGAGTCACCTGTCTTGTAAATGATAGTAGGATGGGTGTAAGAATTGTATTTTCTAGTAAATTGTGTCTTGGTAGCAGTGGTGATCTTCTTAAGTTTAGTGTCCATTCTACCTCTTGCACCAACACCAAACTCCATAATACTGTCCCAATCTTCTTTGGTGAAATAATACTCATCCAGCATTTGCAACACTTCTGGGATACCATCTGCTTGCTTCTCGATTAATGGCCTAGATAGAGTGTCGGTCAAGAATGGAACATATGTCAATCTCAACTCTTGGTTGTTGGTCATTGTCTTTGTTGATGAATGATATTGCAACTCTTGAAGCAATCTATTGTACTTCATTCTCTTTGAATTTTGACCCAACCAAGATGCGAAGTTGATTCTGTTTGTTATTTGACCACAGACATACGATCCAGGCAAAATACACGAGGTAATAGCGTGGAATGGTAACAAGGACCATTGTTGCTCACCACTTCTGATGATTGTGTTGACCAAATCAGATTGCGAAATTGAATCTGCAGCTTTATCCAACAATTCCAAATGTTTCAACTTCTGTTCATTTGGTGGCACGCTGTTTAATGCTGAGGGTTTTGTGATTCTGTAATTTTCATGCATCATTAAGGGAGTCAAGTCCATATCATTAAAGTACAAACCAATTTTTTCGTTTAAATTATAAGCAGCATTCTTACCATATGAACCACCACTTAATAATCTAGGCAACACGTCAAATGGTTTCAAAACAACCTCCTTCTGCCATGAATCTTGGATGGTTTTAGTGTTACTAAAGTCCAGACCCTTTTGAGTTCTAGCCACAGTGGACATGATATTGATGATTTGTCTAATATCATTATGAGTCACCGAGACCAATTTATCAATGATGTTTGGGTCCAGTTTCAATCCTTCCCTATGAGCAATGGTCATCAATCTTGATCTCATCTCCTTGGCGGTTGGTCTTCTCCAAGTCATGTCAAAGCAAGTTTTATCGAATGTTCTCATTTTAGGCAATGATTTATCATTACAGATTAAAATCAATGGAGTTTCTGTGATTTTACAAAACTGAGACAATTGAGCGACACCACCGTGGTCACCACTGGACATACCATCAACTTCATCCATGATTATGACAAATTTCTTATTATTTTCATTCTCCGTCTCATCCCTACTATCATGACGGTTACTTTCGCTATTGAAGTACCCAACCACAGAGGTATTGTTGAGACACGATTTTAATTCATCGATTAATAATCGTTTAGATCTGACATCTGATGCATTTTTCTCAATAACGTCGTATCCAAGCTTTTTAGCGATTAAATGTGCAGCGGTAGTTTTACCCGTACCTGGGGGACCACTGATTAAAACAGCTCTGAATGCATTGATTCCAGAACCGGAAAATTGTCTTTTGGCATTGTCAAACCAATTTTCAAGCCAATTGTGTAAATGTTCCACGTTACCCTTGTTACCACAGATTTGTCTCATGTCAGTAGGAGCATATCGAACTGTCCATAATTTTTCAGAATCTGGTTTATCTGAGGGTTTCTCGACGTGGTATGTTTTCGTTGTTGTTGTTGAAGAAGAAAGATTGTTTTTGTTGTTTGTTTGAGAGGATTTCAACTTTCTAGCTCTTTCTGCTTGTTGCGCTTCTTCATCCTCCTTAATGGCCTCTTCGATCGCAAGTCTTTCCTCTTCTTTACGTTTAGCCAGAGCACGTTGGGCATCTTCACCAGAACCACCATCAACAGGCATTCTACTTATGAGTTCAATGAATCCATCTTCATCGATACATTTGATCTTCTTTTGCTTAATCATGGATATTTTCTTAGGTCCAGCTTCACGGCCGATCACCACCAAGCTAGTTTTACCAGAGATAGACTTTGTCACTTTAGCACCGTACCTTGCAGCTAGAGTTTCACAATGGGTACGATCTATGGATGGGAGCACACCCGTAAACACAATGGTTAAGCCATTTAAGCAATTCGGACGGCCCTCTGGGACAACTCTGTCGTTTGATGGAGCTGGGGCATCCGTCTGTCTTGCCTTCAATTGGAAAAAATTCAATCCCTCAGTGTCTTTCAAATCTAGATATGAAGGGTCCGCATCTGCAATGGTTTGTAAAATATCTTGAGCAGAAAGTGTAGAAGAAGAAGGGGAAGTGTTCTTTTTAGGAGAAGCAATGGGTTTTTTAGGAGAAGCAATGGGTTTTTTAGGAGAGGCAGTGGACTTTTTAGGCGTAGCTTTCTTAAGTGGCTTGATATCATCATCATCATCAGCCTCACTGTAATCATCATCACTTATTTTAATAGTACTCTTTTTCATGTTCTTTTTAACAGGGGTTCTAACATTAGAGATCTCATCATCATCACCATCTGAATCTAAGGAGATGACTTCAGATATTTTTTCCACTTTAGGTCTTTTCACATCATTATTGGTGCTAGTGGTAGTATTAGTAGATGGGGCATTTTTTCTTTTCAATTTATTCTAGATAATTTTAGGGGGAAATATCGAATGTGATAGATGTTAGTATATATGTAATATATGAAAAATTAAATCTGGAGGAGGAGAAAACATACTTTATTCACGGCAGATCTACCAAAGAAATCATCTAATTTAGCCATTGTGTGGTAATACTAGAAATACCAGCTTATTCTTGTACCTTTTGAATTTATAGATTGCCTGATTGATGGATTAATAGACGAATAGATAGATCTATAATAAGTGATAGATCAGGAAATATGGAAATTAAAATCAATGAAAATACGAGAGACGCGTTTACTTAAGTTATTATAATGATTTAATATCGACGTGTAAAATGTTGGCATGAATCACGTGCATAGACCCATCGACCGTTCACTAAAAAATACACCTGTGCACCATAGAGCATCCCACTTTCCTCCCACCATTTGATGATCTGATCCCCCTCCCCCCACAAATTGGCAATGGGCATTTAGCAAGGGAAAAGGAAAAAAGTCGTCTGATTTTTCCCAACCGCACCCAGCCGCCCCAGAGAAAAGAGAGCCACACACGTATATTGCTCGTGCAGTCGACCATCGATCATAGAGCCGGAAACTATGAGTTTGAGTCTTCCTGAAAAAGAAGAGCGGAAATTTCCTTATTACATTTACAGGCTGCTGCGCAGGAGGAGCCCTAGTATATGCGAGTGTGAAGAATAGCGCCTCCGCATTACATATATATAGTAGATCATTTGGATAAGTTTTTTTCATTTCATTACTCAAGGGCTGTAAATCCTTTTGAAGTTAGATACTTTTTCTAAAAGGTTTGCCTACAATTGATAAGTTGAAATGCATCATTGATAGTGTAATTATGCTCAGATAGTTTTGATAAATTACTTTTAAGTTTACTATATTCTATAAGCTTAGACACAATATTTTATATATAACTGCCATACAAGTTTATACAGAACTCAAAACTTTAGTTATCTACAGAAGTAATCCGTTATTATTTGGCTGAAAATAAGCAATTACTGGAAAAGAGTAAGAGAATTTGTTACATGCCTAAGGAACCCTAAGAATAGTTTTTCAAATCTAGCAAATGATAAACTTAATTCTTTTTTTCTCGCTAGTTAAAGTTAAATGAATCAAGGCAGGATTAACAAGCCTTGTTATTCATTGGTTGATGTCACCAACTGTATTCATTTATTTTTTTTAACTCTTTTTCATCATCCAAAAGGTTTTTTTGACAAATATATATTTTCTCACACAAAAAAATTTAATATGTCTTGTAGTTCATAGTAATTTATTACCGAAAATGTTACCACCCGCGTATTTAATAGGTGATGTCGTCACCTGCAGGTAAAAGTTTAAGATCCTCAACATACAACACAGAAAGAAGCTTATATTTCATGTATTAAGCAAAATATAAACCCTTAAGCTATACATAATTAATGATTGGTATCCAGTATATTTTTGTATAAACGAGATTGGAACTTCAGGATAATCTATTAGTTGTGAAATAAATTGGTAAAGGGGTCATGCTTAAATTGACAATGGTTAGAAATCTACACCATATTAGTTTGTAGAAGGGTCAACATAGACATTTTTCATAGTTTCTAAGTAATATATGAAATGATAAAAGGAAAAAAAGTTGAACATATACTATTTATATGCCAAGTGATCTCACTAAGCCCAATTTCATAAGAGCCCCACAGTTTTCTGGTATTTCTAGAGCATTGTTTATTAGTACCTGAACTAATCAAACTGACAGAGAAGATCTTCTAGAACTGATGTAGCATGGTCTATATGCTCTATCGGCCCTATTAGTATATATTTTTAGTGGTTGACTGTCATAAGGAAAGGAAAGAAGAAATGGTATTATCGTGACTAAGTTTAAAAATAGAAATTACCCTACTAATGCAACACAGCAGGTTTTTTTCTTTTTTTCCAATAGCACAAAATCCCCAGGATATCATAAAAAGTTCCACGTATATCTTTTACTGTAAAATTGATCAAAGATCATTTAAGGCATATTTTGCAAGGTTCCTATCATTGACCTCAATTCTAGTACCATCTACTTCAATGCTGTCACCATATCCCAATAATTGTATTTTTTAATATCATGATATCTTTATTCCCCTTTCCATGTTCCGATAAATCTACCACCATGAAGACCATAATACTGAATAGTTAGATAATTAAGATGATAGTTTATGAATCATGTATATCATAATATTTAGCCCGGATGCACGGAAGTATTCAACCAAAATATCGATACATTATATAATAGAAAGTAAAAGGAGAAAAATACTCATTTTCGGAAGTTGTGTTACTAGATGGAGAGGTCATTGCTATTAGTGGTGCAGAGGGTCTTACCAACTCTCCAAATTCCCTTTTGTCTGGTGATAACGACGACGGTACTTTAGCATTACACGAGTTAGTTAATGGAGCCTTTTTAAAAGGGTCATTTAATGGATCAGAAATCGGCGAAACAGAATCTAATTTGACAATCAGCGTTAGTGATTTAAGTGTTAGTGATTCTGATTTCGAAAAGAGATCTAGTAAATGCGGTAAGGTCCACCTATATACTACTGCTGGTTGCTACAATGCTCAAGAAGTTTATGATGATGTTTATGATAACAATATGGTCTTGGTGGTGGATCTAGGTACACCAAGAGCGGCAGGACAGTCCTGGAATTCTTGTAGCAATAGATATACATTGGTTGCCTGGTGGAGCAAAAATAATAGAAGTGGAGATTATATCTTAACTAATTGTCCAAAAGGTAAGAGAGTTTGCTGCACACCTAATATATGGTACATTAACTCTTTTACTGCTAAGATTATAAGCACTTGAATAACAGGAACCCCTTGAAATAGTTTGGCAAAACCAGCAAGAATTAAAGTGATATTTTTTTTGCGACAGTTTTTTTAAGGTTAAACGAGTCAAGGCAGGACAAGTCATACTACTTTTATTGATTGATTTGTTACTATCTATATTCGTTTAATCTTTTTTTTTCTGGCGTTTAACTGTTTTTTTTATCCTCTGCTTTTTTTGACAAATATATATTTTGAATTTTGCTTCTACATATATACTGAAAAATGTTAACACTGCGTTTATAGTGATTTACCCGAAAATGTTACCAAATATATAGTGCACCAAGTAGCCTCACTAAGCCATCCAATAGAGAGGCCGGAGAACAATTTCATAAGAGCCGCACAGAATTCTGTCAATTTGGGAGAGTTAGAATTCGGATAGTTAGTTAACTAAACGAATCAAACAGAAAGAAAAGGTCTGCTAGAACTGGTGGTCTGGTGTGCCTACTCTATTAGTCCAATTATTATAATTTTGGGTTTTATTTCTATTTATTATTATACTTTTGGGTTTTTTGTGGTTGTCTGTAATAAAGAAAAAAGAAACAAAGTTATTATCGTGACTGGGTCTAAAAATAGAATTTATCCTGCTAACGCACTACCTAACTGATTTTTTTTCTTTTTTTTTGCAGTAGCACAGAAATCCCCAGGCTATCATAAAAAGCTCCATATATACCCTGTTATTGAAGGTGTTACACTAATGCTTAAATGATCGTCCCCTGACTTTATTGTACATTTTAAATGCCCTTTACCTATCATGAATCTTAAAGCAAATCCTAAGGGTCCTCTAATTAAATATACACTCTCCTTACTGTTACTCTTCACCCCAGCATGCCAGTCATTAGAGTTAGACATTAACTCCAAAACATCCATCCAAGATGCCACTTCATTACTTGCATCTGGTTTGATGGATTACTACTGGGGTTGGAAATACGGGGGATATATTGGAATGTTCACCAATCCGTACTATTGGTGGGAAGCTGGTGGAGCATGGGGATCAATGATCGATCATTGGTATTTATTGGATAACGATACATATCACGATACAATCTACCAAGCACTACTTTCTCAAGTTGGAGAATCTTACAATTATGTGCCAGGAAACCAATCAACATCGGAGGGTAACGATGATCAAGTGTTTTGGGGTATTGCTGCCATGCAGGCTGCGGAAAGAAACTTCACGAACCCTAAGGAAGAAAAAGAACAATGGTTGTACTTGGCCCAAGCAGTTTTCAATACAATGGCTTGGAGATGGGATAATTCTAGTTGTGGTGGTGGACTAAGATGGCAGATCTTCCGTTATAATACAGGATATGACTACAAAAATACTGTTTCTAATGCTGGTTTATTCCACATGGGAGCGAGATTAGCTAGATACACAAGCAATGATACATATGTTGATTGGGCAGAAAAAACCTACGATTGGTTAATAGACGTTGGTTTTATTATTGAGGGTGATGTATGGTGGTCTGTGTATGATGGTGCATTTGTAACTGACAACTGTACTTCGATTACCAAATTGCAGTGGACATATAACTCTGCTCTAATAATGGCGGGGTGTGCTTACTTATACAACTATACCGGTGATGAGATATGGAGGACTAGAACAGAAAAGCATGTGCACGGTGCTCAAGTGTTCTTCAATAACTCCATCATGTATGAAGCAGCTTGTCAAGGATCAGGTAACTGTAAAACTGATCAAAGATCATTTAAGGCATATTTTGCAAGATGCCTATCATTGACCTCAATTCTAGCACCATCTACTTATGATACCATTAGACCGCTATTGGAGAAATCTGCTATTGCTGCCGCTCAATCATGTTCAGGGGGTACAGATGGCCATACCTGTGGTACTAATTGGTTCAACATTGGCTGGGATGGAAACTATGGTTTAGGTGAACAAATGTCTGCTTTAGAAGTGATACAGAATTTGCTAGCTCCAGACAAACCTGCTCCTTATACAGCAAATAACGGTGGCTCCTCGACTGGTGATCCGGGTGCTGGTTCGTATACTGATGAAACATTTGCGGAGTTACTTGATCTTGATGCCGGTGATAAAGTGGGAGCCGCCATTATAACATGTGTTATTGGAGTATCCATAATTGGATTAGGATGCTGGTTGGTACTATAAGAAGGAAACTAAAATATGAAGAAACAGGGAAGCAGAAGAACCACATTTCGCATACCAGATAATGTAGTTAAATGTCTACACTCCTTAACATTTTTGTTTTACTCCTATCTGTTTTGTTTTTTGTATGATTATAATTTGTATCTGTTACTTATTAAATGTATTGTTATATGTGCGGAATTTTATTTAATATAGATACCAGTTCAGAGTAATTGGTTAAATATTCATACATCCTCAAGAGAATTGAAAAATATATATTTCCAAAAAGAAGATAAAATGAACATAGCACAAAAATTAAAAAACAATATACATCATTGGGTATCATTTAAAAACTGAATATGAGCATCGATAAATTGATCACACAATTCTGAAACATCATATTCAGCAAAACATTCAAACTTTAACTTCTTTTCACATATATTCTCCTTAAATAATTTATAAATTTCCATTTCTAGATCTATTTCACCTTTTTGATAAAATTCTCCCAGATTTCTAATTTTGTCACCATCAATTGTTGTAGTGACACCTGATCTTATGATTTCAAATGGATTCAGTTTAGGATGGTGAATATGATGAAACATTACGTTGTTATTTTCTTCAGTTTTTTTCCTGAATTGAGAAACATAATCGTACTCGATATCCTGCTGCTGTATCACATCGACAATGTGTTGTACATTTCTAAAATCAGAAACAGGATCATGTTGAACAATTGTAGTCGTGTCCCATCTTCCCGAGTCTCTATGTTGATACTTTCCTATACTATAGCATGGGCTAGCAACTTGATAATATGGCTTTTTATAGAAGGTAGCAGCAGATACGAATGTCTCTTTATCTCCCTCACCAGGACCACCTTGAGTTAATAGTGGATAATAACCCTGTGGTCCATCTAGGTTATAATATAAAGCCAGAAGCAAATCACTAAAATGATTATTCTTGTTGATAATGAACTCACCAGACTCAGTAGACCATTCTGGGATTGTACCTTCTCTATCATGGAAATTTATATTATCTAGACTGGATTTGCTTGGTTCTGTAGAAATTGGAGTGTACAGATCATTCAGATGTTTTACAACATGTTCTCCAACTTCAATACCAGCAACTTTATAGTAATCTGGGGATGTAGTTCGTCTCCAGTAATCAGGCCATGTGATCATTCCATATTCTTTATAGAGGTCTGAAGAGAAAACCGAATCTGGATTAGTAACCGGGAAGGAATCAGCGTCTATTAGAAAGGAATTTTTGAATGAAGATCCTATCAAGGCAAGAACTTTGTATTGAAACCCACTAATCGATAGGCGATCGATGTTGTTTCTGCCAAACACTGTAGCAAAGTTAACACATTTAGCATTGTACATTGGTAATAGTTTTTCGCACACATATGAATTATATTCGTTATTATCAGGAATCATAACTTCAATGGGATATATTGCTCCAATCTTTCTCATCATTTGAATGTTTAACAGTGTATACCAGGTGAAAATATCACCTCCGACAAAAACGTAGCCATTACCCTCATAAAACTTAGATGGAGGCTTTTCAGGGATGAAGTCAACCATTTGTTTATGTGCATGTTTCAATTCCTGCACAAAATCATCAGGAGTATTCAATTGTTCTCTCAAGTCAGATTCTGACAGAATCTGAGTTGGATCACTAATCATTATTGTCTTCTTTTTAACCACTTTTCCCTGTTCATTTTTCTGTCTATCAGGGTGTGTGATTTTAAGCCGATTGATAGAATATGTATCTATGAAGTCAGATATAAATTTCTGGAAGTTTTCATAACTTGTAGATTTATGACCTGGTTCTAACTCTTCCTCGTTATTAGAGTAATCATCCATATAGGGGATAGTGTCCGAATTCTTTTCTGTATTTACTGGTTCCACTGGATTTGATATGGGAACAACATCCACCAAATCAACAAGGGTTGAAGTTAATATGTTTGGACTAATATCTAGTGTACTAAAAGCACCAGAAATAGATTCTTTTTCTACGTGTTGGATAAACCAAGTGATATGGATGGAAAATTTTCTCCTTGGAATGTCCACTGGCATATAAAAATGGTGATTATGAGGAAACCCAGAACCAGGAATCTATAGTGTTGGACAAAATTCCTCAAAATATGCTTAATAGTTGTTTCAAAGACACGTAATGACATTGGTAAGTGGAAGGGAGGAAGAGAAGAGAGAGGTAGGGAAAATTAACTGTCTACACACCGACAAAAGGTATATAAGTGAAATGACTGAATTAGTATATTTCTACAATGTAAATCAGGTAACAGTGGTGATCCAAGGTTATAAAGGAAAAGGAGGGGTGGGGGGTTATTTTAATCGAAAATACATCGACATTTTTATAATGGTTAATAGAAAGAAAGGAGTTAGAGAAAAAAAAGAACGAATGGAAGGGAAGCAATGGATATGGATGCAACATTTAAGGTTTTCCTATCCGACAGAGCATAATAATAGACAGCTATTAATAGCACTAGTGACGAGGCGTTATTATAGTATGTGTTTGCCGTATAAGTAACAAACTGTGCAAGTAAATATCATCCAACTGAAGTCAAGGTATCCACGGTGTGTTTTTAATTCACAAATTCTCCTCATCAGCCTGTTTGTGTTTTATGATCCAGTTATATGCAATATGCAATATGACATCGCCAAGGTCAGTTACTAAAGAAAAAAAAAAGGAGCAAGCCATGGATGGCCCTTTCTCTCGCGAGGCCGTGAAATCCCTGAAAAAAAAACCTTTCAGATAATGTATATATACTTATATATTATTGCAAGTTTGTGTATATATGAATAATATAATAGTGGATCGATTCAACTTATAATAGTAACTATATCCAATATATATTTCAATCATTATTTTATTTATGGGAGAGCACAAACACTCCTCTTTGGATAACTTAATCTTTGGGTACTGTATAAACTAGCATTACTCATTTTAAGCTTAGTATAGAAGAATACAAGTAAAACTTAAAACAGTTTAACGAAAAAATGTATCAAAAGACCATATGAGGATGCATAATTGCAATGTAAAGGGTCCATTTAAACTTACCAAGAAAACTATTAGAAATGTGTCTAAACTATAAAATGATTTACTGATATTTAAGGATCAATGAAGTGGGAAAACGTATAATGCGGAGGCGCACTGCTAAATGAATTAAGGACGTACTTATTAAAAATTTCCGCTCCTTTCCATTTTTTTTTCCAGGAAGAGAGGTTTCCGGTATTATGATCGACAATCGACAGTCGGCTGATGTAAATGGTGGGATCACCAGGGGGGGGGGGAATATTCTCAGTTTTCATGCTTAGGTAGAGAGAGAGATATATATCTATTAGTCTGGGCATGGGAAATGGTAAGGGGAGAACTCGGGGATGGGTATTAATAATAGTGCTTTTGGATTATATGTAAGTGTATACACAGTATGTAAGGATTTAACATTGGTCTATTCTATTAGTCTGATTATCATATATATAATATACTTATATGTGTATGTATTGGATAAGACACTAAGTGAAGAAGATGAAAAAGAAAAAAAAAAACAATTCCCACCTACACATACACAGAAACAAGGTTATATTCGGAACTAAATGTAGATGATCAGATCAGTCAGTTATTCAGATATTTAGTTATTTAGTTATTCAAGAGATGGCTTGCTTTGGATTGAATTTAGTAGGATTTGGTCTAAATATTAATATATAATCCATGTAGAGAGGTAGGTAGGTATAACACCTATCGTTTCCTCAACAATTTCTGGTGGCTTATTTTAATAATTTATACATCTTTTTGTAACAATATTATTGTATTATTTGTTGTTCCGGCAATAACAATGGGGTTATCATTATAACATTATGATCATATCATCGATAAACAATAATTCAACTATCCTCCTATTGTAGAAATTGTGTTTTTACAATGATATAATACATTCAAAATCATTCGATATTACAATTAACTAGTTATACATATATATATAATATACACAGAATCATGTACTTGATATAGCTAGTTGTATAAATTGATTGGTTATTAGTTAGTAATTAGTTTAGGATCAAAAGGAAAAAAAAAGAAAGATTTTCATTTCCATTTTTTAAAGAGAGACACGGAAAAGAATCAATTTTATCCTGGTCGGGTCGGGACTGGGTTTTGTGGGAGGGACCGTCTGGCTGTCTTTGCCGACTCATTTTTTTTTCTTATTGATTTTCCTTCCCCTTATTGATTTTTTTTTTTTCCCTGTGAGTGTCTTTCTCTCCCTCTCCCACCTGTCTTTCCCTGTCCCCTCCCTCTCTCTCTCCCCACCATCCATTCCATCCAACCATCCAGCTTTATTAATTTATTCACTAAATTGGCCATTATTATTTGTTATCCCATTATTCTATCGCATGAAATATAGTAATAATAATGTAGAAATATAGTAAGTAATAATTTAATTTTATTTTAAATAAATAAAAATTTTAATATTGATTGATTAATTTTATTTTATGATGCTATAATAGTTAACTTGTGTATATATATGATTACTCTCTGTTTTTTAGTATTCTTTTCCCCCTTTTTTTTTTCTCTTTTTCTCTTTTTCTTTCTATTTAATTGTCAGAAACACTCTTTACACTACTGTTCTTTTAAAAGGAAATCATCTCATCAACATAGTTATATCTATACCGATCTTCTTATCTTTCATCCCTTCCCCCATCCTTCCCCTTTCTCTCTCTCTTCGGTAACACACAATCTTCATACAACTAACACGTTCAAACAACAATAAACAAAAACACATCATTTTCTTTTCTGTTCTGTTCTGTTCTGTTATATATTTATTCATTTATTTATTTATTAAAAGAAGAGTTATATTATATCCATTTCATATCTCTCTTCCTATTAAAACAACAACAACAACAACAACAACAAGAACAACCACCACCACCACTACTACTATTGCTATTTTACACACAACCTAACAACCTTATGTCCATAATTGCTAAACAGTAACAAACTTAAGATAATATCAATTATATTTATTTATATTTATATAACACATACATACACACACACACACACACACACAGATACATATATACCCACCCACATTTATGAGAGACCTTTCGAATATCATATTAAATAACAGGTATCAACTCCAAAAGAAAGTTGGTTCCGGTTCCTATGGTATCGTTTATTCGGCAAGACATTTATACACGGGGAAATCATATGCTGTTAAAATCATATTGAAGAACCAAAGTGCAAGTAATAATAATAATAACAACAACAACAACAATAATAACAACAACAATAATAAACAACTATTACAAGAACTGGAGAATAATTTACTCTACCAAGCTCTTTTGAACAATGGTACTCTTACTACAAACATGTTGAGTCTTGACTTGATCGAAAAGAATGGATTCAAGTGTAAAATATTGAAAGAAATATCCCTTCAACTTAGAGTGCATAAACATCCCAACATTTTATCCATCTACAAGGTGTATGATACAAAGGCTGCACTATTTGTGGTGATGGATTATTTCCCAGAAGGTGACTTGTTTGCCACAATTGTCGACCAACAACGGTATAAGAATGATCCGTTCTTGATTAAATCAGTGTTTATCCAACTCGTGGATGCTATTAATTACTGTCATTCAAAGGGAATTTACCACTGTGACTTGAAACCAGAAAATATCCTAGTTGCAGAGAATGGCACGAAATTGATATTAGCAGATTTTGGATTGGCTCTGCAGGACTCGTTCATTGAATCTAACATTTGCTGTGGTTCTTCCTATTACATGTCCCCAGAGAGAATCCAGAACTTTTGTCAGGGTTTCAACTCTCAAGATGCTCATTCAATCCACTTGGAACGGTTGATAAAACCAAGCAGTGAGGGAATGCACACAAATGTGAAGTTCCCAACATCAGCAGGTGACGTTTGGTCGTTGACGATCATCCTCATTAACCTGATCTCCATTAGAAACCCTTGGTTAAAGGCCTCTCTTCAGGACCCAACGTTTAAGGCCTTTGTCAAGGATAGATCTGTGCTTTTGAAAATTCTACCCATCTCTAAAGAGGTTTTTAAGATTCTATACAAGTACCTGACGCTGAACCCTTGGGAGAGAGGATCTCTATTTGAATTCAGAGAGGACATCTTGAATTGCTCACAACTGGCGGAAACAGGTCCATTGGCAGTTAACTCAAGAATCGATTCCATGGATGTGATTACTACAGAGTCCCAATCTATGCTCTTGCGTTCAAGATTCGATGTGTGTCCTGTTCCTATCGATCACGTCCAATTGAACAGAATCAGATCCAGAGAAAACTCTGCTATTGAAAACATTGAACACGAAACTAATTACATTATAGATCTGCCACTACTAGAGGAAGAGGCTGCAGAGGAAGAGGACCAATTAAATGGAAATGGCCAAGCAAGTGCAAAGAAATCTTCTAATAAATGTGGTTCCTGTGTCGCTTGTGGATATGGTGCTCCAACTCCTGCTCCTACCCCTGCTACTGCCTGTCTGTCTTCTACCACTGCCACTGCCACAACTCAATGCAGCGCTGAGGAGTCATCTTCATCTTCTATCGGTTCTCACGATAGAAAGGCTGCGGGAATGTTTAAGAGAATATTCGGTAAGAGAACCAATCAATCGCCTCCTCCAACTGCTCCTCCTGAGCACTATGAACAACATCACGAAGTGTTTCAATTCGGTAATAATCATCATTACCACCATGGTCAAAAGCAATCTCAGAATCAACAACAACAACAAGATCAAGAGCTTCTTATCCAACAACAACAACAACTACAACAGCAACAACAGCAACAACAGCAACAACAGCAGCAACAATTCCATACCAATAAATACTATCAACAATATCATGATCCTAAATCCACCAAGATAAAGGTTGAATCTTTACTAACCGATTACAATTCTATATTCCCATCTCCATCAGCATCTCAAAAAAGACAAGGCAGTTACTCTGCCGCTAACAGTGTCATGTCGACAAATGAAAGAGAGTCTACCACTGGTGACTCTTCCAATTCATCCGATCAAATTGAAGTTTTAATACACAATGAAGATGACAAAATTAATGAATTAGGTGAAGATTTAAGCATGGTTAGCATCATGAGTGTAAAGAACAGTACCAGCTATATGACTTTTGACTATTAAGTGAAAAAAATATGAAATGAAGTTGTGTCGTTTCTTTTGATGGATTTGATCCTGTTTTTAAAAATTTCTATAAAGATTTCCATTTTCCATATCACATATTAAAAAAAACCATCATCCATATACCATTTTCATTTTTTATCTTTATTTTTTTTTGCATATATACAATTCCCTCTTTTCTTCATTCCGTCCTCATGTCTCTTCATTTCTCCTGACTTTTGTGCTTCTTTAAGTTAGCTTTTTTTTTACTTCAATCCTTTTTTATATTTTTAACCTTTTCACATTTTCACTTCACTTCACCTTTACCAATTGATTTTTGTTCACTGTTAATATTTATTACATTTATTACATTTATTAACCTTCCAATCTTACTTTTAGATCAGGCTAATAAACAAATGTATCTTTCTTTATGGGTTTTCTCTCCTTCAAATTAAAGGAGTTACCACACATTAAATATCTGTATTTTATATTTCAGTTTGGTTATTATTAGTATATCTTTTCTTTACTCATTGCTCATTGCTCTTCTCTCTCTTTTTTTTATGCATCACTTTACTTTCTTCTTTTATTATTTTCATTATTTCTGTATGATAAGTTAAGTATATTTTAATATGGATTATTAGATTATATATATAGATATACCATGTCGCTTTATGTCGTAATAGTAATACTAATGTAACACTATTTTGAGACGCGCCTTATTTAAACGACACCCCCACATTTTATTTATTATCTATTTATTTTTCTAGATTATAACCATATAATAAATAGTATTACAGTGGATTAAACAAATCAAGCCAATATATATATATATATATATTAACAAGAATTAGATGTCAGATACTAATAGCTGGTCTGCTGATCCACAGCAAAAACCTCTTCTGTCTGCGTACACAAATGACTCAGAGGTGAATTCCACAACAATACCACCACCACCACCACCACAAACTGATGACCCTTCAACAAACCCGGATGTCACTGCTGCTAACATTACCACATCTGCAGCAACAAACGTCAATGGTGTAATAACATCGGCTGTGTCTTTGTTAGAACAGACTCTTCTGACTCCGACAACTTTCATATGGAGACTCACTCTTCTCACATCGATATCAGGATTTATGTTTGGTTATGACACAGGTTACGTTTCCTCCATTTTGGTCACCATAGGCACGGATCTAAGTCCTGATGCAGGAAAACCATTGTCTGTGATGGATAAACAATTGATAACATCAGCTACTTCCATCAGTGCAGTGGTTGGAAGTAGTTTGTTCTTGGCTGGGTCTCTGTCGGATATATTGGGACGTAAGAGAACATTGATCATCAGTGATGTGCTCTTTATTATCGGAGCTTTGATTCAATATGCAGCTAACTCAGTGTTCATGATGGTGAGCGGACGATTAATAATGGGATTTGGTGTCGGAATAGGATCATTAATAGCACCCTTATTTATATCAGAACTTGCTCCAAGTAAATACAGGGGTCAGTTGGTTGTCGTTAACTGTTTGTGTATCACCGGTGGTCAGCTGATCGCATACATGGTTGGTGCAGTTCTTCACTGGCGTTTTGTAGTGGTGGTATCTTGCCTACCATGCATATTGCAGTTTGTTGGCCTTCTATATACCAGTGACACTCCTAGATATTTGATCATGAAGGGGCATAACGACGATGCTTTCAATGCACTAACACTGATATACCCAAGTGCCAACCATGAGCTGATCAAAAATGCAGTTTTAGAATTATCTTTACAATACTCAGAGGACTTGTCGAATACTTCTGATAACACAGACACCAAGAAGATCACTTCTGAATTTGGGAAACTTAAAAATGGTATCCGGAAACTTTTTTCAGAGGTGTCCAATAGAAGAGCTTTGGTAATAGCATGTGGGTTACAAGCTGCTCAACAATTTGTCGGATTCAATTCATTAATGTACTTCTCAAGTACAATCTTTAAAAATGTTGGCTACGAAAACTCTACTGGTGTCAGTTGTATCATAGCAGGAACTAACTTTCTGTTTACCGCTGTGGCATTGTTTATCATCGACAGAGTTGGACGTCGTAGAATACTGCTCCTCTCCATGCCTTTTCTATGCCTTGCTCAGATCTTATGTGCCGTGTCTTTCTACCAGTTACATACGAAAATAGACAGTATTGACACTGAAGAGGTTCATCTGGACAAATGGGGTATACTTATATTGATTGGATTAGTTTCATTTGTTGCATTTTATGCCATTGGGTTAGGAACAGTTCCATGGCAACAATCAGAGTTGTTCCCTCAGAATGTCAGGGGTGTGGGTGTGTCGTTTGCAACATCCACGAACTGGGTGGGATCAATGACAATCGCAGCATGTTTCTTGACGTTAATGCAACAGTTGACGCCGTGTGGAACATTTCTACTGTTTGCCAGCATCACATTGATATTTTGGATAGCAATTTATTTCCTATATCCTGAATTTGGTGGATTGAACTTAGAAGAGGTGCAATCACTTTTAACTGGTGGATTCAATGTTAAATTGAGTTTACAATTATACAACGAGAGACGTCGAATTGTAATAACATAGGCTTGCATTCTACTCTATTTATTTATACATTAAGTTATTTATGGATATAATTAATAGGCACAACTCTGTAATGTATTAGTTTGAGGAAACATAAAAACATAAAAGAATAAAAAAACAGAAGGCTGAAGACAGTAAAAGACAGGCAAGCAAAAAAACAAAATAAATGATGATGATAAAAATACACGAAAAGCTCGTAAAACAAATTAAACAGAAGAGAGTTCAAAAAAAACAACAACAACAGATGATTAAGAGATAGAAAGTAAATAATGATACGTTAAAGAGTTTATAACAATGCAAAATAAAGCTAAAGATATTTCTTATTGTAAATCCAGTCACTGGCAACTAATTCAACACCAGTCATATCTGCTAATCTAAACCACGCAGCAGCTCTCTTCATATCCTTCTTGATGCAATTTCTCTTTTTACTGGCCCAAATCATTCCGGCTTCACACATGGCATCAGAGTATCCCAGACTAGCTGATTTTTCGATGAACTCAATACCCTGCTTGATGTTTCTCTCACAACCCCAACCATTAAGGAATGATTGACCAATTTCAAAGAAAATAGAACAATCGGGCTCTATAGAAGGAATTGGTTTGTTACCAGATCTGATAAGCAGTTCTTTAGGATCAAGATTAAACTCATATGATTTGTTTGGGTCAATTCCACCAGCCTTACATATCCACAGAAATGAAACATTTGCATCCTTCTTAACACCGTATCCATAACGTAAAGATAACCCATAAAGAAGCATTGCTTCTCTATTTTCCTGGTTGGATGCTATTTGTAATTGGTACGCAGCTTCTTTACTCTGTCCGGATTTACGTAATGCAATAGCCATTGCCACTCTCATTTCTGGAGTTAATGTTGACACCGGTTTTTGAGATCTGTTACTTTGTTCCTTCCCAGAAGGTAAGTGGTACAATTGCTGGTACGGATGATGGTGAAACTGTTGTTGCTGCTGTTGCTGTTGCTGTTGTTGTGGCGGCTCTTGAGGCGGAGTTCTGAATTTAGAAAAACTGGTTTGACGTTGATGTCCATTAACTCCATTGACAGAAAGAATAGTTTCTGAGGAAGACCCAGAATGTCTTGCTTGTAATGGAGTACTTGGAGTCACTGATCTGATGGAACTTGGACCAGGAGAACTTAGATTAGATGTTTGGCCCTGATACGAAGCAGAAATATTCCGTTGATGTTTATTCCATTGTTGTTGTTGCTGCTGTTTTGATGGGGTGCTATGTATCTCCACTGGAGCAGTGTATATTCTTGGTGCCAAGTTTTCTTTGGACTCATTGTATCCAACAGTCTCCATAGATGTAGAACTACTAGCACCAACACCGCTGGATGGTGCTTGGTATCTAACCTTTTGCATCATCATATTTGGAGGCACAGGAGGAGGCTGTATTGGTTTTCTCAGTGATGGAGCGGATGGAGTACGCAGTAATTCACCCAGTGCTCTCTTGGTAGCACTTTCCATTTCATTATTATTAATTGCAAATGTCGACACAGTCGCACTTACAGGTTGAGGTGAAGGAGGGATGTAATTATTAATGGTTGTAGAGGTCATGCTTGGATTTTCACCGGATGGTAAAACTGGGACTGAACTTGAGCCTAAAGCTGTTGCTGAATCTGTACTTGAACTTGCAGCAGCCCTGGTGTCCATACGTAGAGGTGATGGTGGGTCAATGTTTGAAATAGGTTGAGGGGCTGTTGCGTGGTAAAACTTGGAATGAAAGGTCTTTGTCAATGGTGATTGAGGGCATCTTATGTGCGAAGAATTTTTAGGAAAGGATAACATATCAGTAGGATTAGAAAATGTGTGTATATGTTGGGCATCACGGCGTATAAGCAATTCATCGGTGTTTGTTCCAAATGCAGGGTTGACTTCAAAGGAGGGTTGTCTTTCATGTGCATTAGCCCTGAATGGTTTAGAAGGAGTCACTGGTATTGTAGAGTCTTTATAGGAACTGACTTCAGTATTTGAGTTGGAGTATATCGTTTCATTGTCATCGTCATCTGTCTCTAGGGATGGTTCAGATGCATAAAGAGAAGAGACCCTTGTAAAGTTATTCTGCACCAACTTTGGACTTCTATGATTGGTTTCGCTGACTTTAGAGCCCATTGCAATGGCTGAATTAACAGCGTACGCCCTCATGTCATTGGCCTTTTGATTCATAAGCATTGGTCTGAGAGATCTGAATTCAGATGCAGGGGCAGAGTTTGATGGTTGATCATCATCATCATCGTTGTTGTTGTTACTGTTGCTGTTGTTGCTGTTATTATTATTACTATTGTGTCTGCCCTTGATACCTTGTTCTTGTTCTTCAGTCAAATCACTGGCTTCAGGAATGATACTTTCAAGATCATCAAATTCTTCATCTTGAAGTCCCAACTTGTCCAGCAATCTTCCAGTCGTTGCGATAGAGTCTTGGGATACTATACTCATTCTGTCACTCAACATCTTTTCCCTGCTGCTGTTGTCAAGACTGCTGTTTGTTGTATTAACAGTATTGTCACTAACGGTACTATTGTTGTTGTGTTTTCTAACCGTTCTTTCAAGCTTTGAGAGTGGAGATGCATCTTTCAAATGGAAAGAATCTATGTGTCCCCCTCTCAGCATTTTGGATAGGTGTTGGCTGTGATTCTAATGATCTAGTGAATTTAAAAGTTCAGAGTCTTTCAAAATAATCTAGATATTAAGTAAATATGATCTATATTCTATACTTGTAGCATATATATACTGTATACTTATATGTATATTCTTGGTTTGATCTGACCTGTTTTGTTTTGTTTTGTTTTTTTTTTAAAAAAAAAAGGATGTTGCCCCGTTTTCTTCTCTCCCCTAAAGAAAAAAAGGAAAACTTTAAAATTTGCCTCAACACGCGCGCAAAATGGCTATTTTTAACAACAAAAACAACAACATAAAAACCAATCAGCCAATTTTGATGACACGCTTTTTTTATTTGACGTGTTATTACGCCAATATGTATTCTATTACGTATATTTATATATATATTTGAACATTCATAAAAGAAGAATAAGTAGGAATAGTACATACATATATATGCTGATCTTATGTTTAATATATTATGTATTATTTATTATATTATTAAACCCATTATATTATTTATATTTATTATGTATTACCATTATTTGAATTCAAGTTCAAAGTTATCAGATGGCAATGGTCTCTTCTCTGGTAGTTCAATCTTATGCTTCTCCTCCATTGTTCTCATTTGCACAACATGGAGCAAGTTGTATAAGACAGTTAGCACTGGAGCGTCAACACCATTCTCCTTGGCTATCTCCAAGGCGTTACCAACAATAACCTTGTATTCACAGTAATTACCCTTTCTGATATCAACCAACATGGATGGAGCATACCACTCACCATCATCTGATCTGATCATAGCCTCCATGTCTGATTCCTTCAAATGGACACCATCTGACTTGGCAATCGCTAAAATCTCCTTCATAGCTGGTCTGACAATGGAATCGATACCACCAAATAATTCCAATCTACCAATGTCAACATTGGTCAATGCACAGGTGGAATTGATAGTACCATTGTAAATCAACTTTCTCCATCTAGTATACTTGACATCCTCATCATACGTCACAGTGTTCTTACCAGATGAGTAAATCTCGATAAACTTCTTACACTTGGCAACTTGTTCGTCGAGTGGTAGGGATTTATTCTCACAGACACCAAATGACACCAAATCAGTACCGACATGACTGATAGAACCATGGTACAATGTGGATGAAATCATACTGACACCTGAAATGACAGTAGCATCAGGGAATGTCTTCAACACAGTTCTTTCAATACCAACACCATTTTGTAATAACACAATGGAAGTGCCCTTACTGTAGCATTTCTTGATCAATGGTTCAATTGGTTGAACATCAGGAATGTTCTTCATCGTGAAAACAGCATATTCAAATGGTCCATGCTTCTTAATGGCCTCTTCAATGGAATTGTCAACATTGGTTGGCTTGTAACCCTTGGCCTCACCATAGTCAACAGAGCTGATGTCGAAACCCTTTTCAGTTAAATGGTCATAATCAGATCTGACAACAGCTGTGACTTCAGCTTTACCACTATGTTCCAAACCATAGGCAGCGATAGTACCGACACCGCCCATACCAACAATTAAGACCTTAGTTTTGCTTGACATATCGTATGTGTATGTATATATAGTAATTGTAGTTTTAGGAGTATATATTTATTAAATGAATTATAATCCACTGAAATTATGGGGAAACAACAGAATTGAATAAGTAAACAGAAATGGAAAAGAAACGTTTTATATATGATGATGAAGAAGATGAAGAAGATGAAGATGATAATGAAAAATAATTGTCGCTTTCTTACTTCCGTTTCGGGAAATTTGCGTTCTGCTTGTCGATCTGATCTCGCTTATTTTAGTTAGGTGAGTGAAACACCGATGGATTAGTACAAGTACGATTAAATGTGGGGGATGTCATTAAAAATTAAACATTAAACAAATATATATATATGCATGTGTATATGATCGTAGCAAAACAAAGTATATTGAGCGACACCAACTACTCCGAGAGAGTGAAGAAGTGATCTCAACGCTTTCTTTCTCTTTTAGCCTTCTGAACTCTCCCATTATGTCCATTTGTTAAAGATAAACCTGCAAATGAGAGATCCGAAGAATGTGCAAAATTGACAGTAGAAGAATTGGCAAAGTTAACATCACTAGAACCAACAAAACTAATTTTATCATCATCATCATCATCATCATTAATATTAATATTAATATTAACATTATTCTTCTTTCTTGGACGGCCTCTTTTACTTTTTGTAGTAGGAACTGGCAAAGGTAGAGTAATCGTATCATCATCCAGAACAATGAAATTATCTGTAGATTGTTGTTTTTGCTCGGAATCATTGGTAGATGATACCTCTTTGGCCCATCTTCTCTTGGACTTTTTATTATTACCGTTATTATCATGGTCATTATCACTAACTACTCTATTAAATGAAACAACGTCTTCCTTCTGTATCTGATTTTCCAGATTGTGTATTAACTTGGATTTTCTATTACCTCTCTCTCTCCCTGTCCCTCTCCCATTAGTAACCATCAGACTGTTAATATCAGTAATTTTCTTCTTAACATGTTGAGAATCCTTATGGGTAGTACCGTCACCATTTTTGAATTCACTGGTCTTGCTTTCATTATTATCCTTGTAATCTTCATTATTTTTATTATTCTTATTATTATTACCTGTGTTGAATTTGATGTTATTAATTTCTCTCGCATAAGAGTTTTGAAGATTATTATATTTGCCCTTTTCTCCATTGACACCTGCACCGATTTTCACCTCCACATCAACCCCCCTAGGGTTATCTTCCTGGATTTCAACAAATTTCACAGGTGATTCTTCAGGAAACTTTATAGGTGATGTATTGTTAGTCAGATTAACATTCTCCTTATCAGGAGAACTCTTATTCTTTCTCTTTCTAGTTGAATTATTAGCAGTATTCCCCGAAAGCTTTCTTTTCCTTTTATAAAGTGTAGACTCAAAGTCATCTTCAGAATCAGTGTAATCGCTTTCCTCATACCTAACCTCCTTTCGAGTTCTTAGAGTTCTGGATTCTTGAACCGCCTCATCATTTTCAGGAATATTAACAACTTCTTTCTCAACAGTAATCCCAGAATCTGAATCATTGATATCAAGATACTCTTCATTTTGTGTAATAACTGCCCCATCACTTGAAACTTGTGACTCCTGAGTTTCTTGCTGTTCTTGTTTCTCTTCACCAACAAGTATTTGCGATGTTGGATCAACGTTATCAATGTCATCAATAAGGGAAACATCCTCCTCCTTGACATCTTTATCCCTTTTACCATTAACAGGTTCAAAAATAGGAGAGCTCTGGATCTCACGCTCTATGCTTTCTATTAATTCTTGTCTTTTTTTGGCTTTTAGATCATTTTCTTGATCATCCTCAGAAATTTCGGGAATGGAGGAAGTTTGCGTACCCAAGCCAGAAAAAAGTCTTGTTTTTGGTTTACGAGTTGGAGAATCGGGAATGTTATGGGAAACAACATCATCCAAATTAATTCTTTCATTTTCTGAAGGAGAATCAGTCACACTCTGAATATTTGACTCCGATAACAATGGATTGCCAGTATCCGCAAACTTTATCGGGGAGTCAAAATTAACTTCATCGCTCGTGTTTTCTGCAGCCATCCCATGATAATCATCATCTGACAATAATCTGTTGACAAGTCCTGTTGTGATAGAAGGTCTTCCATTCTTTCTAAGGTTCACTTTGTATTTGAATCCTACACCATCATCAGCTGGTGATTCTGTTTTTGTGCTTAAGCTTGAACCATCTGTATTACTTTTCGCCTCTGGTGATTGTTCATTTGAAACGCTAGGAGTCGGAGTTCCCGCTTTCTTACGTGGTTTATATTTGACAGGAGACTTTCTGGGAGATTTTTTAGGGCCCATAATACTAGAAGTAACTGGAGGTGGTGGAGGGGGCAACGATGGTTCGTTAACCTTTTCATCGATAATCATAATTTCGTCATCATCGGATTCATATGTCCATTTATCAACAGTATCGATTGAATCATGTACCATCTTATTTTTGATTTTACCAACATTAGTGGCATCTCCACCTGATTCAACAACTTGTTGTTTCAATAGATCAATCAACTCGTTACGTAATTCCTGTCTAATGGTCCTCTTCTCGTTGTCATCAAACAACTTGTACGCATTCAACGTTTCAAGCCTTTTTCTTTTCCGTTCAACTAAAATCATTTTGCTGAAATCAGAAGGATTGCTGAATAGTTGCTTCAAGTTGTAAATCACATGCAAACCACAGTCATTAAAGTTTTTCTGTTGAGGAATAGAGCAATTACGTTTTTGAATCTCTGAAGTCTTGATATTAATACCGTACTTATCTTTTGCATACCCAATAAGAAAGCTCTTCAAAGGAGCAATTAGCTTAGGATGTGCCTTCTTTAAAGAGTCTAAAACAAAAATCTTACCATACTTCCTAACTTCTGCAGCAGTAGCATTGCCAGTGGCACTGCTCTCTTGCTTGGGCGTATTATCTGTACTAGAGAGTATCTTAACGTCATCTGTAGGTGAAACGTCTGTAGGTGGAACGTCTGTAGGTGAAACGTTTGTAGGTGAAACTTCTTGTGTATCCATTGAATCATCAGATATAAGTGGATTGATTATTGGGGAAGTTAACTCGGGGTCTTCTTCAGTTGTTTCTATTTGTTCAATACTATACTTTCCGTTTTTTTGTCCTTCACCTTTATCTTGATCTTCTTCTGGATGTTTAACATTATTCAGATCCCTTAAATCAACTTCTTCAGTTATCAATTCTTTTTGTGACAGCTCACTTTCCTTAGCCTCCTTTTCTGCAGCTTCAGCTTCCTTTTCTGCAACCTTGGCTCTATGGATATGCATTTTTTTCAATTTGGGAAGATTGGTAATGACAACAAAAAACCAATGCAAGTGTTCATTGACTGGAATCACAATATAATCATTATCAAATAATGTGTTATTGGATTTAAACCATGTCTTAACATTAGAATAATAATCTTCATCCGCAACTTCACTTGACAATTTTGTGTAAAAGAATGAACTCATAATTTCAAATTTTTCCTTTTTGATATCACCATTATCCTTTGCAACCTTTAAATTATACCGTATAAAGAAATCAACAATAGAATCATTAATCCAGTTACCATTGTACAAACATTGGAAATCTTTATTTGAGACGGTGAATTTTGTTTTTTCATCAAATTGATAGCATAGTGAGGGCTGGTACACAGTTTGTTCGGAAAATGGAATAAGTTCATATAAAACTTCCGCAGTTTTGGGCAAAGGGTCGTTAATTTCTAAATCACCTATATCTTCATCATCTAGTCCTTTGTAATCAAATTGAATTGATCTTGTAATTCTAGTTCTGGATGGACGAGGAGGGTTTAAAGTGGAAACAGGAGATGAATTAGTGGTGCCATCACCACTTCCATAAAAGTTTTGAGGAGTTATTGTCTGTATTGTATTAGGAGAATGTTGATTTTTCAGCTCCTCGTATTCTAGTTTTGTTGGTTTCAAACCCATTGCCGATATTCTATTAATGATCTTTGTGTAAGAGCTGTGGTCATACATGGATAAGAAAATCCAAACCTTATCTACGCTTGAGTGTTTATCTTTATGTTTTGCAACTCTTGCTTGTTTAAACGTGATAACTAGGTTTAACTTTTTGTGTGGAGAGTAACCGTTGTACGAGTATTGTATTTGGTCCATGGAGTCGTATGGTATCGTCAAATCAAAAGTCCCATGAGTTTCATCTGTGAGTTCGATTCTTGACGTTCCTTTTAATATTAAATGCAAAAAATCATCTTTAACCGTAATTTTCTCCTTAGCATCGGTGTATAGGAATACTCTATCAACAGTATATGGTATTATATCATTGCTCATTCTTTTAAGTACTTTATCAGACACACTAGATGGAAAGTTAATGTTTAGTCTAGCTTCATGTATCGGATCAATTTCGATAGACTTGGGCACGGTGAGGGTTGAAAGAGAAGTTGAGCTTGTGTTGGACTTTGTCCTTATATTATCATAAGGAACCATTTTATTAGCTTTTGGTTTAGGCTTATGGATCCTGAGAGACTTCATATCCTTTGCTCCCAACAAATCTTTTTTGGCCTCCATTCTGATATATTTATATATATATATATATTATTGTTATGTAACGAATACACCGTTTCTTCCTTTCACTTTCACTATGGATTCCACAAGTGGTGTATTTAATGGATATCTCTATTTATGTGAAATCAACCCTAAATGTAATGAGAATGTGAAAACTTTTATCTATTTGACAAATATATTATATGCAATTGAAAATAGGAGATAGCAAATGGAAAAGGAATACACTGAAGAAAAGGAAGAAGGAAGTAGTATTATTTGTTATCTATGAAGCCTAAATCTGAATCTGCAATACTTCAGCAGTATCCGTATGATTCAAATAGATGGTTTCCAATGTAATTGAAAGAATAAATGTCTATAATTATACAAACAGGGCAAATAAAGTGATGTATTCAATTTAAATAGGCATGGAATAGAGATCCCTCTGAATCAATCTAACAATTTTTTTTGGTGTAATGCAATGGACGATTTATCGTCGCGTCGATGACCAATTTTTCAAAAGTTTTTTTTTTCTTTTTTTTTCAGCTTTTTTTTTTTGGCCATCATGAAAAAAGAGATTTATGAATGATGGGGGATACTAAACTAGTTATATATCTATCTTATATATTGTATTATTGTATCAATTGAATAAGATCTCTATCTTTCAACATCATTACCTTGTCAATATTACCTGCATTATGCTAAGGAAACAAATAATAACAAATTCTAGATTGGTCTCTAGACAATCCTCGTATCTGTTACAAACAAGATCATTCCAATACTCTGCCATCAACCATGCAAAGTCTCCAATACAAGTTTTCGTTGACACTTTCAAACAAGAATGGAAGAAGTCAGATGAATTAAATAACCAAATCAAACAATTGAAGAGTGCCACTGACGAAATGAGTGATTCTGAAGCCTTCAAGAAGGCCAAGGAAGCTTATGACCAGGCTCAAAAGTCTTCAGGTAAGATTTCCGAATCTGTCCACAAGACTGCTGAAGTTGTTGGTGATGTTGCACAGAAAGCTTGGGAATCTCCGGTCGGTAAGGGTGTCAGAACTACTGTTAAAGTCACTGCAGAAACTGTGGATAAAGTTGTTGATCCAGTGAGACAGACCAAGGTGTATAAGGATGTCCAAGAAGTGTTTGACGATGGTTCCAGTAGATACGGATTATATGAATCTAAAGAAGACAGAAAGTTGAGAAGAGAAAGAGAACTTCAAAATAAACCAAAGGCTGTCAAGGCTGATGAGGAAGCTGGTACAGCCTTGGTTTCTACAAATATACAATCTGAATCATCCATCAAGGATAAATTGAAAGTGAAGCCAAACTCTGCCATTGGTAAATTAATGTTATCATTGAGAGAAAAGTGGGATGAAGCTGAAAATCCATTGTTGGTTTTAATCAGAACTATTATGGAAAAGATAGGTGGCTTCTTTGCAGAAACTGAAGGCGCTCAAGTTGTCAAGCAATTCAGAGAAATGGATCCAAACTTCAACACTGAATCATTTGGTAAAACATTAAGAGAATTCATTGTTCCAGAAGTGTTGGATGCCTACATTACTGGTGATGAAAAGATTTTAAAGCTATGGTTATCAGAGGCTCCTTTCAATATCATTGCTGCCCAACAGAAACAATTGAGAGAACAAGGTTTATTCTCGGATGGACAAATCTTGGATATCAGAGGTGTCGATATCGTCTCTTCTAAGATTTTAGAACCAAACAGAATCCCAGTGTTTGTTGTTGGAGCTAGAGTTCAAGAAATTAACATTTTCAGAAAGGCAAAGACCGGTGAAGTTGCTGCTGGTACTGCTGATGATATCAGATTATCTACTTATGCTATGGTTATCACTAGATTACCTGACGAAGTTGACAATCCAGAAACTGAAGGTTGGAAGATTTTGGAATTCATTAGAGGTGGTTCAAGATCCTTCACTTAGGTAAGTGAAAAAAAAATAAAAAGTTAAATCACTTTTATTTATTTATTCCTTTATCCTTGAAATCAAGGAGAACTTACACATAATTACATTAACGCTTTTTCATAACATCAACAACCTCATCTGATACATCCATTTTAATTATTACGTTTATACAACTTTCCCTTCTTCTTACCCTGTTTTTTTTTGTGATTTTTCCTACATTATCTTTCTGTTTTTTTTTTTAGTTGTTACTTTCCCTTCTTCTTTTCATGACTTTATATTGTGTATAATTTTTGATTTTTGTTGTATACAATCTGTAAATAGAAACCACGGCAAAAAACTTTTCTTCCCCCTACTTCCTCGTCTTTCTTTTCTTAAAGACTATTGGCTCCAAACCACTTTCAGTATCACTATCAATATCATCAGTATCTAATTGCTTAAATTTCGGCTTGTTTAGATCCCAATCATCAATTTCCTTTTGCGATGCAGTAGTTTTTCTTTTTCCTAAGATTCCTAATGGTATATTTATTTTCCTTTCTTTTTGTTCATCATTTTCATCAATACTAACACCAGCATCCTGTTCTTTCACTTCACTCCAGGAACTCAAATCAGTTAGTTCATCTTCCTGCCTAGTACTGTCACTTTTAATTTTAGTAATCTTAAATGGTTTAGGTTTTTTGACTGAGTTTTTGATAAACTTACCAGTGTGATGGCCATTTTTCTCCTTAGTATTTGTTTCATCATTCTTTAACCTTCCAATTTTAGTTGTTATCTTCTGTAACTCCTTTTTTGCTGTTTCCTTGTTAGCATCTTCCTGTCTCCTCTGTTTATCCATGTTGCTGATAAGTCTTGTAATCCCATTCTTGTGCCTGGGACTAACTTCATGTTGTTTTCGAAGATTTTCATCGACAAACTTGAAAATTAATTGAATGATGTTAGTATTTTTATTTATTCATTGTGAAGTTTAAATGAAAAGGAAAAAGAACATACTGTGGAGCAAGTTTTGCACCAATATCTCCCCATATTTTAATTGGTAATTGTAAGCCAGAAGAAATGATGTGTATATGTTTTCCACCTGTTGCTATATAAATCCGGCAATTGATGGATTTGACAAGTTTGGTTGGACCTTGAAACTTCTATATTTAGTGAACGTATCCTATCAACCTGTAACTACTGAAAGTATTATCACAGCTTGTAATTGAATATATGGAAAAACTTAAAACTTACTTATAGATAGATAAGATTAGCCAGCCCATCGGAGTCGCTGAAAAAAAATATTTCATTATTAAATTTAATAATCATACAATATTTACCTGGATAATATCGTAATTATACCTAGTTTGTTTTTTTTATAAATAATTGATAAAATAAAAGCTTTTGACCTTCATCATTGAATAAGAATCAAAATGTCTCAGGAAATAGGGAATTCTTTGCAACTGAAGGATAATACAAGAAGCGATAGGCACAGACATCATCATCATCATCATCATCACCGAAGACATAGAGAAAGCCAGCACGAAGGAGATAGAGATAACAAGCACAAAACACATGAGTCTAACAAACATAGAAGCAGTTCGAGTGCCAAATCTAGAGAACATAGATATAGAGAAAGTTCTTCACGTCATAGTCACAAGAGTCATAGAACTATCACTGAGAGAAACCACTCTGACAATAACGATGAATTTGAAGGATATATCCTTATAGAAGCCCCTGATTTTGATGATTCGGAGGATGAATACGATGAATCCCAAACATTTTCTCATAGATTACCTCAAGATGAAAATGGTAATATACAATTGAATATTCTGGAACAGTTTGATTACAATGAAAATGGTAAAGAAGAGTCAACAACAACAAGATCTCCAAGTAAAGAGAATGTAGAACCAAATACCAACGAAGAACCTTCTTTACCTCATAGAAACAACATACAAAAATCTATTTTAGACGTAAGCTATGAATTTGGGGATAGAGGTTCAAACTGGAGAATGATGAAACTGAATAAGGTTTTGGAGTCTGCTAGATATGACTCACATATGACTGAAGATGATTATGCTTTTGAGCATTATGGGGATTTGAGGTTATTTTACATTGCGCTAGAGGAAAAGCAGGAGATTGAAAATAGAAAAAAGGAAAAAAACAAAAGAAATTGGATACTCAAACCTACTGGACGACTCATAATTGAAAATGGATTAACAATAGATGGTAATCAAGAACAGGAACCAAGGTTTCAAGGCAAATCATACGCATCTAGTTATGACAATATTGTGGACAAGGTAACTCTTGAAGAAGTTACGGAGGCTAAAGTGAGGATGATGAGAGCTAAGATAAGTAAATCTGATCTGCTTACGGAGCTCGAGTCAAAATACAATCAGCTTAATGCATTATATCAAGTTCAAAACAGAGACATTGATTCAAATCCAAAAACTAATGTTCCTGTGGAGGTCAGTGTTGATGAAAGTGAAATGACAATTGACCAGATGCTAAAGGTGGAGAATACATTGACCGCCAAGGACAGTTTGAAACGATCAGCTAAACAGATTGCATCCATGAAGACATTTGATAATAGTGACCTAGATTTACAAGATGAAGTGGCGAACAAATTAGCCAAACTGTCAAAGGATTCAACCGTTTCCATCAAGGAATTTATTGATAATCCAAAACTAATGCGTGCAATGGAACATTGTCAATTCTGTCGAAATAGTAGCAGCTTTAAAAAGATTCCAATTCTATGCTCCACTGATTCATTCTATTTAACCACATCTGCTAAACCAGATGTTTCAGAAGTGGCTGGTTGCATCATAGTGCCATTTAAACACATTAAAAATACATTGTTTTTGAATGTGGAACAATATAAAGAACTTCGACAATTAATGGGTAAACTGGCCCAATTTTACTTTGATGAGTTCAAGCAAAATGTTATATTCTATGAAGAATCCTTGTATGATACGAATCATGCGAATGTTAAATGTGTTCCGATCCCAAATTCTCTATTTGATACCAATGTTATTCGTTCTTATTTCAGAGAGGGGATAATGGAACATGTGGTTGACAATGAATCGTACCATAAGGCGATAATTGATACTGAGTCGTCTGATTATAGAACGTTACTAGCTCAGGAGGCACCATTCTATCACGTTTGGTTAAACCTAGATGGTGGTGTGGCCCATATAATTGAGGATGTTTCAAAGTGGCCTAGATTTGATGGATTCAGTAGAACAGTGATTGGTGGATTTTTGGAAGCTGATGAATTCAAAATTAGAGCAAAGCCAAAGTTCGTTAAAGACCCCCAATCAAGTGAGTTCATAAAACTCTTCAATGCAAAGTTCATATAGTTGGGTTTTCTTCTACAAAGGGATATGTATAGAGGTGTAATTTAAGAGTTAAACGCAAAGTATATATAACTATATTTATTATTTTTTTTTTCACCTTTTTCTGCTCTGAAAAAAGGATATCAAAGTAGTAATTTACAAGTATTTTTTATATAAATATGACTAACAAATCAAAAATATAATGGGTGGAGAAATCAGGTATATATATATATATAGTGCATGCTGGTGTGTATGTTTGTAGTTGAAGGGCCATTTGTTTTTGAGTGTATGTGTATGTGTGTGTATGTGTTAGCAAACAGACGGAAGAAGGAAGAGGCCTAATGCTGCCAAATGTCTATATATTTATCAAGAAAGACGAAAACAACGGAGTGATTCTCTTTTTATTTTCTTTAAAACGGGGGTTGATTTTAATCATTATAAGTGGATGCCATTATTATTTTAGATCGTTATCTCTTTTTTTTTTATTTGATATTTCTTTTTTTTATCTTTTTTATTTTGTCTTCTTAGAGTCATCTTCAGTGGTGGACTTGTCCTTAGCTTCGGCAGCAGCAGCTTCATCATCATCCAAGTTCAACTTATCCTTAACCAAGACAACATTATCTTGTTCTTGCACACTTTCACTCTTAATCAATTGTTCTTGTTCCTTCACAACATTGATACGTTGTTCGAAAGTTGCATTCTTTGGATCCACATGCAATTCTTGTTCGTGATAGAATTCCTCTGGTAACGAAGTCAAGACAGCCTTCAAGGCAGCATATCTTGTTGGATAGATTTGGGCATCACCATATGTGAATGCATTAACCAAAATTAACAATGTTGAAGGCACTTGTTCTCTTAATCTCATATCCAACCAATCATTCAACCATAATCTCATTTCAGCTTGAGTGGCAGAGTGGAATTTGATACCTCTTGAAGCACAAGCACTTTGCAATTCTGAAAGGGACAATGAGTCGACACCCTCATAGTCAATGGCCTTATCATCAGCTTTGATCTTCAACATCTTGTGTCTGATTCTGTATCTAATGATTTGATCTGTACCATAAGGTTTCATATTCATGTACTTACACATGGCAACCAAAACACCTCTAGACACATTATCTAACACCAAATCATCTTTGAATAACTTAGCAACCCTGAAAAGTTGGTCCTTTGGAATTTCCTCACTAGAGGTTGGAGATCTCAACTTGGAGTATAAATCTTTGAAATCAGCTCTCTGTTCATCAGTGATATAATTTGGCAATTTGATCTTTTGTTTAGAGCTTCTCAAGGCATCACTGACCTTGTTTCTAGTCTTTCTCAAAATAGCAGCCTTTCTTTCTTTATCATTTTTTGATTCATAAGTGGAAGGCAGCAAATTTGGGAAAATCTTCAATGCAATTGGAAGTAGTAATTCGGCAAATGGAATAATGACAAACATTGCAAACGGGAACAATCTCAACACATCACCAACTGTTCTTTGAAGTTGTCTGTATTCTCTTCTGGACAATTCGTAACCGGTTGCCATCTTGTAGAATAACTTTGAAGAAATCTTAATTTCCAAACCCAATAGCTTTGTTCCGTCGGAATAATGTTTAGCTTCACGTTTAACCTTTTCCCATAAAGTTAACTTCTTTTCAACTTCAGCCTTTGGGGTAGCAGGGCTAGGGGTAGGAGTAGGAGTAGGAGTAGAGGAAGAAATGCTCTTTTTAGTATCATTTTTGTCATTATTCAACGTGGAGTTGAAACGTAATCCTGGGGCAATGATGCTTGCATTATGTTTTAATAATGGGGTTGTTGGAAATAAAAGAGCCTTTCCAACATTAGAGGAGCTTAACACTCTTCTAGACACATTGTATCCAATTAAAGTTCTAGAGTATCTGAACATGACAGGTATCAGGGTATGAATATGTGTAGAGGTATCTGTGAATCGTGTGAATCTGTGAATGTGTGAATCTATGTTAACAGAGAAAGGATAAAAGATACACAATAAAATTATGTGTAATTATTTATATATATTTTATATATACAACGAAAAAAAAAAAAAATTAAAACGAGGGAGATTTAGACAGTTTCTTTATTGATTTTTTGCTAGGTGTATATTATATTATATTATATAATTTATATATTAAATGCAAATTAGTGGAATCCAGGTGAAGTATAAATATAAATATCTATGTATATATATAAGGATATAAATTGAATGGAAATACACCAGTATATATTGAAATACGGATTATGTATATATGTAGTTTTTCATCCTATCCATCCATCCATCCATCCATCCATCGAAACACACACACACACACACATCACCCACCTCATCCATCCATTCACCCTACACTCTCATACACTCTCTAAGTAGCTAACATACGCCTACTGCCATTCCTCATTGACGGTTCAATAGAGACACCCGCCAAGGTTTATTTTGCCCCCCATTCACTAATTAGACACCCTCGCACCGCAAATTGGAGAGTTCTCTCCTGAAGACCATCCATCACTTAATAGTCGATCGACTCATTGACGGATTATCGTTCTTTTTTTTCGCCCTTTGGTGCAAGGATGTTGTATTAATGATAGTATATATAGAAATTTTATAATATATAAATATAATATTTATATTAATATTAGTATAGTGAGATATATGAGAGTGAAAAAAAAAATTCTCCCTTTGAATGGGAAAAGGAAATACCAAATAGAAAAAAACCCACCCTTGAAAGGACCATCCAAAACAAGACACACACTTTTATTCCTAGATATAAGTTGTTGTACTTGAAAAACAATCTTTAACCTTTCTATCTCCAAACAAAAATATGGTTAAGAGAAGAATAGATGAGATCCAGGGTTCTGCTTCTGGTGAAAGTGTTGATGATGTTGATCAATCATTAGAATCTAGTTCAAATTCTGAACATGCCAATAATGGATATGAAAGAAGAAACAACGACTCTACTAAAGATTCAAGTGATGATGATGATGAGGATGAAGATGGGAAGGAAGAGGAAGATGAAAGGGCCCACTCAAGTAAGAAAAATTCATCTAAACGTCAGAAAGTTTCCCAGATTTCCGCTCAAGATGTCCAAATAGCTCGTGAGACTGCTGAACTTTTCAAATCTAATATCTTCAAGTTACAAATAGATGAATTGATCAAAGAGTTGAGATTAAAAGAATCGCATTGTAAACTAATTGAAAACTGTCTTCATAGATTGCATGATATGATCCAAGAGATTCCAAAGTCCAAGGAGTACAACTTATCTGAAGCTGAATCATTGTTCCAAAACTCTAAAAACAAGGTGTCCATTCCATTTCCAGATCCTAAACCAACCTCTTTTAAAAGTAAGCTCCAATATGACACTCCGGAATACATAGCTCTTGTTGGTTCATTTGGCTTAAAAACAGGTATTCAACAACCAAAGGGTATGTCTATCGATGTTTCACTAACAATGCCAAAGTCATTCTTCCAACCTAAGGATTATTTGAATTACAGAGCCTTTTACAAGAGGGCATTCTACATTGCATACATAGTTGATTATTTAATCCCATTATCTAAAAAATATCATCTGCCAGTTCAAATTTCATACGAATATATCAATGGTGATAGATTGTCCCCTGCTATAAGGATTGATGCTGTGACTCCTGAAAATCCTCACAATGAAGATTTGTTATTTGAAAAGACTAAATTCACAATTAGACTATTGATTGGATTCCCATTAGGTGTCTTTGAAACTAAAAAACTGTTACCTGACAGAAACTGTATTAGAGTTCAGTTAAACAACAACAATAGTGGTAATAACCATAATAATAATGGTTCTATAGATTTACCTCCAACTCCACTCTACAATGCATCATTACTTTCCTCGAGTGCTTACACTTATTACCTAGAACAATTATTGACTGCTAGAAAATCTGCAGAGGCATTTCGTGATGCTGCAATGTTAGGTAAACTATGGCTTAATCAAAATAAGTTTTCATCCCATGTTAATGAAGGTGGATTCGGTCACTTTGAATTTGTCACATTAATGGCTGCTCTATTAGAAGGTGGTGGTGAAAATGGTAACAAAATTTTACTGCATGGATTCTCCAGCTACCAGTTGTTCAAAGGTACCATCAAATATTTAGCCACTCAGGACTTGTGTAATGATGGGTATTTGTCATTCAGCTTCTCTCTTGATAGATTTTCCGTTTACAAAAAAAATGGCTTCAATGTTCCAACTATATTTGACAAGTATACAAAGATCAACATTTTGTGGAAAATGTCAGTCTCTTCATATGAATTACTAAAGAAGTTTGCAAACGAAACTTTGAATTTATTGAACGACGTTGTCCAAGATAGATTCAGATCCATCTTCATTGCCAACTCCAGCAGTAACCTATTGAGATATGATACGTTGATTCAAATTCCATTAAATAGTTTAGATGAAGAAGGTTTTGGTGCGTTGGAAAAGATTTCATTTTTAACCTTTGAAAACTTTATCTGTCGTAAAATTTACAAAATATTATCAAGAGCATTGAATGAAAGGGCTACCGAGATCCATGTGAGCATATCAACCAATGACAAGAAGTGGTCCATCAGTAAAAGAAAACCACATTTGTCAGACACTGGAAATGTTTTCATCAATATTGGCTTGTTCTTAGACTCTTCTCGTTGTGAAAAGAAAGTCACTAAGGGCCCATTACACTCAGAGAAGGAAGCTGGTGAACAATTTGCTTCATTTTGGGGTGGTAAGGCTCAAATTAGAAAATACAAAGATGGTAACATCCAATACAGTTGTTTATGGCAACCAAGCCCAACAGAATCTACAGTCACTACAATCACTAAATACATACTAAACCTTCACTTGCATAAAGGTATCGGAGATAATCTAATCATAAATTCAAACAGATTTAATAAATTTTTGCCAGAGCCATTGATCTCTCCTGCAAACTCTACTCAGCCATTAATTTTACCTTCTCATTTCCAAGAGTTGAAGAATTCCTACAACGGTCTCTGCAAAATTCTATATGATTTGAATTTACCAATTACTTTAAAATCTATACTTCCGACCTCACCAGCTTTAAGAAATGCATCTCTGTTATTGCCTGTTCCATTTGCAGTGTCAAATGTGGATTTCTTCAATGAATCCATATTACAATTTGAAAGTTCAAGCAAGTGGCCAGATGAATTGATAGCTTTAGAACAAACAAAAACTGCATTTTTACTAAAAATCGATGAATCACTAAATAAGGAGACAGCATACAAATCATACCTAGTTAGAGATGAAACTACTATTCCATATAATGATAAAATCACTGTTTTGAATGTCTTATCTCCAGAGGGTTATGGATTCAGCTTTAGAATATTAACTGAAAGGGATGAAATATTGTATTTAAGAGCCATTGAAAATGCATCTGAAAGACAAAAGAAGACTGTCACTGATATTTACTTGAAATTCAATCAAAAATACATGGGTTCTGTTAAACATCACAGAGCTATTGGATCGTTAGTCACACAATACCCTTTCTATTCCCCAACTGTTAGATTATTCAAGAGATGGTTAGATTCACAATTACTTTTATGCCATTTCTCTGATGAATTGGTTGAATTGATTGCTTTAAAGGTGTTTGTTGACCCTGCTCCATTTTCTATCCCATCAAGTGTTGCTATTGGTTTCTTAAGAATTTTAGAATTTTTAAGTAATTGGAATTGGAAGGAAGATCCACTGATTTTGGATATGTCTAAAGACTTTGACTCTGATTCAGGAAAGTTTAATTACATCGATAAACTTAACGATAAATTAAGTGTTCAATCATATCAAGCTATGCTCTCTGCATTTACAAAGTTAAGAAAGGAGGATCCAAATGCTATTAAAGTTCAATACTTTGTCGCTTCAAAGGAAGACCCATCTGGTAGACTATGGACATCTGGTAATATTACATTACCTATTGCATCAAGACTAACTGCTCTATCCAGAGCTGCTATTGCCCTGTTAACTAAACAGCAAATACAAAATGGTGTGATTAGTGATAATGTTTTGAAGCTAATTTTTACACCAGCGTTGAAGGATTATGATTTTGTTTTAAAGTTAAAAGTTCCCAACGAATTGTCCACCAAAAGTGGTATTTTACCTTCTAATAATAAGTTTAAGAATTTAATCAAGCCTTTGACATCCTATCCTGAAGATTTATCTACTTCAAGTGACCCTCTACAGGCTTACTTTAAGGAGTTGTCAGCAAGATACAACAATGTTATGATCCTATCAACTCATAGGTTCACAGGATTAAGTGATGATGGTAAGAATAATGTTATCACTGGTTTATTCAAGCCAGCTATTGTGCATGGTAAGAAGAAGTTCAGAGTGAATGTTGGATTTAATGTGAAACCAACCGATGATGAACAGTTAGAATTCAATAAAGAAGCTGTGATTGTTGAATTAGTTAAATTAGGTGGTGATTTGGTTAGTTCCCATGAATTAAAATAATAACCTTTTTATACTGAGATAAATTATTAATTCTGTATTATTATATTTTTTTTTATTAATATTATTTAGAAAACGAAAAGAGAAGGCCACACAATTAACTTGGTCAGTAAAGAAAAAAAAAAGAAAAATTCAAGGAAATTTTAGGGAATTCCCAAAATCAAAAAGGGTTCTATGTATAAAACACATTTACCTTATTCAGGTTCTTGTTTTTTTAAAAGTACTGTAATCTTTATTCCCAAATTGGTGTACAATTCAAGCAATATATATTAATTCAATTACAACATGTCAGCTGCAAGTGACGATGAAAAGTTCATGGATATGATCTTTAACAAGTTGAAAGTAATTCTTGACAAATTCCCTACTGGTATCCCACCTTTAAATAAAGTTCAAGGGTTAAAGAAATTAAATGAAATAGAGTTCAACTATCTGACTGAAAATTTCCTAAAAAACTTTGAATTGTCCTGTTACGATAAATGCAGACTAGCATTATCACTTCAAAGATTCAAAATGCCTAAACCTTCTCGTCCCACCCGAGATAAATCTCCGAAGGTTAATAAGATATTTGAAAAATGTGTTCCACTTTGGTATGAATATGATGATGAAGAAACTGTGTTTTCAAATAATATATTAGATGAATTAATTGCTAAATTTGACCAGAGACTTAGAGAAACTATAACGAATCTTGATATGGATTCCAACGAAGTTCATCCGTTGTGTTGGATGGATATCCTACATACAGGTAAACTAAACAACAGATTGTTTTCAAGTGCATACTTGTTTTACGTATCCAAAATTTTAGGTACTCTTTTTGACAAACCTTTCACTGATATCGAACTCAAGTCAACGTTATATAATGCTTCCATTCTCTCTGAAAAGGATTCGTTAGTTAACCATAACTATTTTACAGTACCTGACATGTGTTTTGGTAATGGTAGTCAGAACCTTCCCCCCAGGTTACTACTCAAGATGGAGAAACCATTAATTTCTGAAATTTTTGAAAAATGTAATGAAAACTCCCCTAAAACACAAAATATTCTCAGGAATTGTCATGGATACTGTATAAAACTGAAGAGAAATGCTATTATTCTCAGTGATTGTATTACAACATTTTTCATCAAGTTCAATTTATCCTACCAAGAAGAGTCTATAAAATATAGATTTTATGAACCTTCTGATGAAATGATATTTCATAAAGAATTTGAAATTAAAGGATATCATGATGAAGACAAATTCTTTGGTTTTAAGAAAAAAGGCCAATATCTCCATAGAATTGTCAGCTACCAATACCGAAAATTTAGGTTTGATGACACAAAATATCCACTCTCTTGGGTGCTAGCTACTCTTCTTAGTCAAGATTTAGATATTGATGCTCTATTTTTCCAAGGGCATTGTCTGGGTACTAAAGATTACGGTGTTTGTGAACATACCAAGGGTCAAAATGATATGTATGACCTTGTAGCAAGACATATGCAATCTATCCAAATTCCAAAGGGTCAATTGGATTGTTTTTCCAAAGACTTGGCTAAAAAGTATAAAGATTTCATTAAGAGTTTTAGTAAATCGGCTGAATCAGATATGTGTGACATTGAAGGAAATTCTAGTACAAAATCCCTTTTTCTTTTGACTACTGATACATCAAGGTTTACAAGGGTTATTGGTTTTCCTCGTCTGGAGTTCATAAAAGTGTTCTGCAGTTGTAAGAATGGAGTAAAAGTTCCACCTGAGGATATCAAGATGATTGCAGTCAAGGTATGGGATGTACAAATGATATGCAGCTACTATCAATTTAAATATAGTAAAAAGAGGAAGAATTTTCTCAAGCACTGTATTAATAAATTTGATCAAGAGGTAGCAACTTACAAGACAATCACACAATATAATAATGGGGTTCGAGATAATATTAAGAAATGTATTCACGCTCCCAGACTACTAGGGTTTGGATGGTGTGATATAACTACTGTGGGGCCATATTTGGGAGGGGTTTTTATAGCTATGGAGCAGCTTAGCTTTATTGATCATGGCTTTGAAGCTATGGATATGGCTGAGAAATCGATGATTGTCCATGAGTTTAAGACTATGGCCAAAGCTGGCATTTCTCAAATTCCTTTAAAAAGCTTTTGTTTCAATGAGTCTGATGGATATTCATATGCCCACAATTTTGTTAATACAAAGGTCGGTAAGGAATATAATCCCAAGTCTACAATTGAAGCTTTCACAAATTCACATCTCCGAAATTTCGGTTACAGTAAGCAAATTAAATGTCTCCGAAAATCTAACAGACCACCTGCTGGCCCTAGACGATCGGCAAGAATAAAAAGATCATTAGAATATTCTTGATTATCTGAATTTGCCTTAAATTTGCTTTTTTTTAATGTGTGTTTTATGAGTAATAAATTGTAATAACTTATAAGTGAAAGAAACTAGAATTCATGATAGAGGATATGCATATGGTGCACGGGTGTTCCGTAATCTGTGGCCTATTTAATTCGACTGATTTACACACAATATGATCACAATAGGATTTTGAACTCCAAGAAACATCTTCCACTATATGCCTATAACATATACATACGCCAACCTCTCTCTATCTCTCTTATTATTCAAAGGGATTATGGATGATATACAAAACAATCAACAGCTGTGCCATCACATCAATTGTAATAATACTGACAGTTATAACACAACAGAGCTAAATATGAAATTTAAATCCGATTCTGAACTGCAAAAAGACTTTGAAGTTAATAATACCCAATTGCTAAAGCAGAGGAAACATAACTTTTACAAAAACTTTGTGACAAAATTAGAAGCATCATGTTATTTGACAGTTATATTGCTGTATTTAACAGATGATTCTCTGTTTTTGCTATTGGTCAGAGGATTTCACCAGTTTATGTTAACACATCCTCCATCTGTGTTAACAGGGTCATCTGAAGGTTTGTCCATCACGGCTAAAAAAGTGATGGCTTATAAAATGTTGGAAGTGACGTGCTGTTTGTCGTTTATTTGTGTGGTATTGCATACAATTTGGCTTAGTTCGGACAATCTATTTGATGGGTCGTCTTCATCTTTAAATTTTTCCCCATCTAATGAATTCTTGAAGGGCAAGAATTCATTTACTAATGGATATTTCACTATAAATTTCATAGGTGAGAGATTATTTACTAGTCATTTTAGAAAATGGTGCAATTTATTATTTCTTGATATAATTTTGTTCTGTGGTCAATGTTTTCTATATTGTATCAATTATTTTATCAAAAGTGACTTGGTGGTTGCGAGTACTGCATCTGATACTGGCAGAGTTCACCTTTCAACAGAGGATCTTGAAGAAATACAAGACTATGAGCAGGAAGAACAAGAAGCTTCAGTGAAGGAATATGATGGGTATCAGGGTAATATTTTATTGTACCAAATAGATCCAATTGGGATATTCAAAACAGCTTTCGGTTATGGAAGGGCTATTTTGCAGGATGCACATACCCATGAACAGCATGATGAAGAAGATAATAACTCTCAATTATTTAACAATTCTGGCTCTGTGATGCCAGGTAGTTATATACGTAGGTTTGCTGATGTTAATAACCTTGTGTAATTTTATATATACCTTGTACTTATACTTTATATTTTAATATATTTGATGATCGCTATGACCTACTAAACTATTAAAATGTGGCGATGATTTGTAATATTCAATTATTGCTTTTTTTTAGTAAGAAAAGTACAGAATAAAAATACATATATATATTATTATTATTATAGAAATTTGGGTGATGGGAGTAGTGGTTGAAAGAACAAAAAACAAGTGATGCAAGGGGGGGTGGGGGGAGATGAGTTTGAAGGGAGATGATCGTATCGTCTATAATAAATGATAACTTTCTAATTTAAGTTACCAATTGGGCAGTTTCTTAAATATTCAGCCTTATTTTTCAAAACTCTGACAGATTTAAAGAAAATTTCCTCAGGAGACATAGCACCGGTACTTTCAACATTGAAAATAAAGTGGTCTCTCTTTCTTCCTAATTTCACCTTACCGTTGAATTTTTCATGTCTTAAAACTTCTCTAGACACAGTATCTTTTCTTGAGTCCTTAACATATGCTTCTCCGTTTTCATTTATATCAACAACACCTGATGGGAAACAGTTCTGAAATTCTAAGGCATCTTGACCTGTGATTGGACTTTTTATATCAATTGTTGGTAGTAATCTGTATGAAGCAGTGGCAACTGGTGAAAATTTGGCATGGTCAGAACCAACACCTAAGATACAATGAACTCTTAAAGAAATTTCTTGTCCTGGTCTTAATTTAGCTAATAAAATATTTGGGTCACAAGGGACAACTGGGTTCTTTGCGAATGTTTCAACTTGTCTACCCTGTGGTTCGAATTTCAAGTCTCTAGCGTAAACATTTGAGTTTCTGTACAAGTTTTCAGGACGGTTATCTCCCTTAATGGCATTTGGATTCTTTGTGCACATAACATCTAACGATAGAACAATTGTATTCTCATCAGTGAATTCCTTTTCCTCCACAGAACTGTCGATCCATGTTAACGTATCCGGATCAACCTTTAATGGCACCAACCCTATTCTGTGAGACAAAACTTCATCTTGAATCACCGATGTATTGTTAAAGATGTAAACATATTCAGCAGCAACAGCTGGCACTTCTGCAATCATAATTCTTCTAAATGCATTGGCTATTGATGTATCCACACCTATCAAATCAAAGTTTGCAGTTCTCTCAGTGATGTAGGAAATGTTTAATTGGAATGTCTTTTTAAACTCTTCAAAATCCCAGACATTTTCACCGTTAGAGGAAAACCCTGGAAAATCTGTAGAGACCGTATTAGTGACACGGTCATGCTCAATTCCAACAATATTAGACATGGCTGTATGTTTTTAGACTATAATATAATTCAAATCGGAGGATTATAAATTGGGTTTAAACTAGAGCAGTATCTGTTCCCAAAGTAGTTTTATGTGTAAAATCAAAAAAACTCTTTTAATTTTAGAAAAGAAGGAAAAAAATTTGAAAAAAAAAAAAAAAATTAAAAAAAAAAAAATTCTCGTGCGGCTCCCCAGTAGGGTAAAACAGACTCGTCGATCGACTCGCTAAATTTTCTGCCCAGCGCTTTAATTAGTTAGTATAGTCTAGTCTTTTTAAAAAAAAAAGGCTGATTGCTCTCAATAAATAAAAAAAAGTGTGTTTCCGAATTGTGCCAATTGGGTAAATATATCTTCTTGTTCTATAATTATTTATTTATCAAAAGGAAGAGCTTTTATAATACTAAGCAATCAATATTTCTGTTGAAAAGAAGAAACTATTATTCAATTCACCAATGAGTGGGACAGACAATTTGAGTACAGATGGTGAAGGTGCGGTTCCGTCTGTGCCTTCTACAGCAACCTATGATAGACCTCTTCCCCCTATTACGATAGACGTTGACCGTGCACAACCAGAAATCCCAGTGGAGGATACAATTGCCGATGAAGGGTTGAAACCTTCCTTACCTCCTAGATCTCCTAGACCTGATAACGATGTTAAGCCATCTTTACCTCCTAGATCTCCGAGATTGGGGGAAGAACATGTCCCTTCTTTACCACCAAGATCTCCAATTGCAGCACACCACTCAAGTTTTCCCCCAAGAACTCCAACAAGACCAATGTCTCCTCCTAAACAAGAGCCAAGATCTGAGTTTGGTTTAGATAGAGTTGAATTGGATGAATATGAGGCAGTGTCTCCAATCAGCAATTTCAGAAACTCCAAGTTTGAAGAGCCGCCTTCTGAACAGCAACAAAATCAACATCAACATCAACACCAACACCAACAAACTCAGGAAGAGGTTCATTTTAAGGAGATTCTCTCTGAGTATCTAATTGAAAGACGTGAAGATGAAGTGGAATTCATTACTGAAGAAGGATTACCCAGCTCATACATTGCTTCTAATGACCAATATTTGACATTGATTCACTCAAACGATGCGTACATTGAAATTCTAAGTGAATTGAGTGGAGGTTTGTATAATAATCCTGACAGATTACATCTATATGAGTTGATATTAAAAGCACCTAAAATCAAAGAACTAGAATTGAAATCTGGTGGTGCTGATGAGAATTCTGCTGAAGCGGAAGCCGAAGCCGAAGCCGAAACATCACAAACATATGAAGAATTGTTAAATGCAATTGAAAAGCTGGAATTATCAAACAATCCTAGTATCATTAACGATTTTAAATTGATTTCATCAATCACAAATATAAAAGTTCCAAATCCAATTGTGATACAGTTGCACAATGAGCTAAATTCAACAAAAATATCTTTAATTTTGACTGCTTTGCTGGACAAGTATTTAATCAATGATGAAGAATTTCTGTTCCTTCTTGTAAGAGCATTAGAATTTTTTGATGTTTCACATTTAGTGAAGTTATACACAGACACTGAATCAGATTTGATTGGATATTTTAAGAAATTGTTAACTTCAACCGATTATTGGGTGGGCCTTATAAATTCCTTATCAAAACAGGGTTTATTTGACAAGTTTGTTCACCAACTAATTATATATGGTCCACCTTCAATAGTTGATGTGCTTATTTACTACGAGTTACATCCTGAACAACTTACGCCTTTAGAGCCAAGCTCAAATTTGATAGCGTTTGAGAAAGAATATAGGGCTCTCTCTGAAGAAACCATCAAGGATAAACAATCAGATGATCCTTTATTAAATAAGGAGAATTATAAATTACGTAAGCTAAAGACAGATTTATCTACAAAATCTGCGAAATATAATGACTTGTTGAACAACTACAAACAGCTTAATGAAGAGAAATATAACGATGAAACTATTCTCAGAAAGTTGAAACTTTCTAATACGGAACTTAGGGCACATTACTCAAACTATGAATCTAAATTAAACACAGTGTTATCTAATTTTGAAGTTATTAAAATTAATAATGATAAAAATATTGAAATCAGCAGAGTCAACGATGATTTGAGAAAGGAAATCGATAAAATGAAACGTGATATCTCCGATATGAAACATAAATTGAAGAAATAGATCTATCTTATCCCCCCCCCTCCCCCTTTATATATATTTACGTATTTTGTATAATTCCTTAATATTTAATTTTAACTAATTAGTAATTTTTTTATATTACTGTAGCCCATTAGCATATACCCCACTGCACCCCATGTTTTCCCAAATGATTGGGGGTAGTAAGATCAGCATAGAGCTTGTTTGACGATCTCTGCTACCATGCATAGATTAATTCTTATTTACCCCTCTTTTCTCTGTTCTTGTGCATTACTATTAATTGGTAGCTTGGAGCATGTTATACAGACTAGAAGAAATATATTTTATAGATAAAAAAAGTGTGTTACATTTATTAAAGAATAGCAAAAAAAGATAAAACGTAAAGATTCATAAAGTAAAGAAAAAAATTAAGATAGTAAAAAGAACGGAACATATTAACACACTTTATCTTATTCAATATGTTCGGTCACTCTTTGTTTTCCATCTTCCCAGTTATCGTGGTTAACGGCCATTCTATGGTTCTTGTACAAAGGTGGCATTTCAGGAACATCACGTCTTCTCAAAACACTTCTCTGGAACCAGACAGCTAAAGCCTTAGTTTGGTAAGCAGCATGTCTATGCAATGGAACATCAAAGACTTCATCCAATTCTTCTAATGTCAAACCCTTAGTTTCTGGTAACAACCACAAAACCATGAAGAAACCAACAACATTCCATGCGGCGTACCAACCAAAGGCACCTTGAGGCTTGAATCTCTTTAACAAGGATGGCCATGTTAAGGATAGGATAAAATTAAAGAACCAACAGGTAGCAGTAGCAAATGACATGGTAACATCTCTGACATACAAGGCAGCACATTCAGCAGAATAAGTAAATGGAACTGGACCTTCAGAGAATGAATACACAATGGTGAACAAGTAGATACCTAAAGAAATAACACCAACTCTGGCATCCTTGTTGCTTTCTGGAATCCAGAAAGAAAAACCAGCCATTAATAAGAAAGCGGACATCAATGGGAAAGCAACTAATAGTAATGTTCTTCTACCGAATTTATCGATAGCAAAAAGTGCTGGTGCGGCAAAGACCCAGTTCAACATACCGAAACCCCAAGAAGCAATCAATGCATCTCTTTCACTGAAACCAGAGTTCTTGAAAATAGTTGATGAGTAATAGGCTATAACATTGATACCACAGAATTGTTGCATGAACATACAGACCCAAGCACCCAAAGCACCATTTCTGTTTCTTCTGACGGAGAACATTTCAATAACCTTACTGTAGAATGAAATTGTGGTAGATGATTCTTCCATTAATAGAACATGCATGTAGAAACAATCTCTGGCGGCTTGAAGTTCAGTATTTCTCAATTGCTTCAAGGAGTTCAAAGCATCAGCGTGTCTCTCTTTACCCATTAACCATCTTGGTGACTCTGGACAGAAAGGAATTTGGAATAGAATAACAATAGCAGGCAAACAAGCAGAACCAAGCATTAATCTCCAAGATAAACCATCACCGATACCATGGGATGGAATTCTGTAGAATGCCAAGGAGAAGACATAACCTAACATAATACCAAAGGCGGTCCACACTTGCCAGTTCATAACCAAAGCACCACGGATTTTAGCAGGGGCACATTCTGAAGAATAAACAGGAACGGTAGTGGAGTTTGGACCAATAGCAAAACCCAAAAAGAATCTAGCAATGAATAAATGCCACCAGGTGTTAGTGAGGGCAGACCAGATACAACATAAAACACCCCATGCACAACAAATGAAAATAGTACCCCTTCTTGAAAACTTGGAGTTCATGAAATCAGTCATCCAACAAGAAACACAACCACAGCACAAGTAAGGAGCACAATTAACTAAACCAAGTAACCAAGAATCTCTATCTGAGTCAGAACCAATACCGAAGGCATCTGGGAAGAATAAGTTAGCACCATTAATGACAGTTTCATCCATTCCCTGAACACAGGCAGCCATAGATGCGGTACCTGCCAACCAATACAGTTTTAATGGCAGTTTCCATGGGTTCTTAATTTCCTGGTATAAAGCATCTTTCTCTTCATCAGCTAAGAAGGTCATAGAGTTGAAACCCTGTGGTTGTCTAGCAATAGCAGCAGCCTTTGCAAATAATTCTTGATCAAAGCCGTGCTCATTAGCGTAGGCTCTACCCATGTTCATCACTTCTTCCTCCGTGTAGTTAGATAACACATTTTCTTCCTCCTGTGAAGTTGTTTCCTCAACAGAAGATTGTTCCTTATCAACAAAACTTGATGAATTTGAACCAGCATCAAACATTCCACCTTGATCCGGTGTAGTAGTATCAGACTTTTCAGTTGACATTTTTGTTAATCGTATGAATGATATATTTTATGTAAAAAATGAAAATCAAAAAAGTGAAAAGTGAAGAACTAATCCCATGACCATAAAAAAAAGGGGGAACCTGAAGTTATTTATATATCTACATGAAACAATAACCCCCGCAGTTTATTTCCTAAAATGATATGGAACCTGGAGTCGGTGAACTAGTATAATCAAAAAGTTATATGGTGGTGGAGATTCACCTCTAAAAGCCTTATTATTGACTCCAGATCGTTAATGAAAAAAATAAAATAAAAAGACAATAGACTCCCAGAAAATATCCGATATCCTGGAGTAAGAACAATGCTTCTGCGGAGCCATAGCTAAAATTTCTTCGTGTGTCGTGTTGTAGCACGATACAACCGTAGCATAGGGATACGTCTGCTAATGATTGTTACGTCACTCCATATATCTTTTAAAACAGAAAAAGACATTAGAAGGTAGTCGTTGCCTTTTTTTTTCTGTATCAGCAACAAATATTTTCCCTTTCCCTTCCATTTTCATTGGAAAGTTATACTCTCCTCCGTAGCCAATGCATGAAAAACATTTAAAAGACAACAGAACAAGAATAAATGAAGCACCACCACCCACTCACCTACCACCACCACAGATTCCAGTTGCAGGTCTTGTCTTGACACCCCCATCTGTCCACCCAGATCTTTGGGCCAAACCCAGCCCATATATTCTCGATAGATTGGCTCTGCGGCTGGTATTGGCATTCCACCAGTTTCTTTTTTTTTTTCGTTATGAAAATTTTTTTTTTTTCCTTTTTTTCGGTCCCTCTTTATCCTTCGTTTCACCAAGTTAATCCGGATTACTTTTTGAATTATATAAGTTTTTAGTTTTTAATTCACCATACCTCTTCCACTTAGGACCATCTGAGAGGAAACATCACGGATTAATTTAAAACGATTTCATTACTGTTAGTGTTTTATGCTTCTAACTATTAAATTTTAAGATTTACAGGAAGTATTATTATGCCAGAACTGGTGCCCATATCTTCAACTGTTCTCATGTCTATGGAATTCCTGCCGTTGGCTATCAGAGCAGTCGAACATTGTTATGCAGGTAAATAATCGGCATTAAAACAACAGCCATGTGGAACAATAAAGTAGGGTTAGTTAAAGGGGGATGATACACTGGCGGAACTCCGTATAAAACTTGGTGGAAAAAAAAATTAAATTCAAAATTTCACCCCGTTATCCTTCAGTCGAATCCCTTCTGTACCTGGTTTCATAAAGTGCGCTATGGATATAATATGATACGATATGATATGATAGATAGTATACTAATACTCAGTATAAACGGAAAAGCCGGTCATTCCTTTTTCTTACCTGTTTTGGTATGCTTTCTGATGCCACCAAGCCTTACACATTCAGTTATCATCACTCCGACTGAACCTCGTTCAAACAGGTTGAATCATGAATACCCCATAAAAAAATGACCAAACCTTGGTAGAACCTTGCATGTATTTACTTTTTTCAAAATTATTAACTACCCAAATCTTGATTCTACTTCTAGCGTATGAAAAGAGTAATTTATATGATTAAAGAAAAAAAAAAAAAAGTTTGCACCCACGCTGGGAGTCGAACCCAGAATCTTTTGATTAGAAGTCAAACGCGTTAACCATTACGCTACGCAGGCCAGTAGTTCGATTTTTAGCCGAAGTTCAATATGGCAAAATTACATCTGAAATTAATGGCAACTTTTATACTTCTCTAGTTTTTGTCTCTTTTCTCTTTGATTACTGAAGGAATTATCCTTAATGTTATTGTATTGACTTAAGAAATTTGATATTATGAAGTTGAAGTCTTTATTATATTGAAAAACAGGACGGAAATGGAACAAAACCTTAATTTTTTCATAATTCAATTTTTTTTTTTTGCTTTTTCTTAAAGGCAGATATTCAAACTGTTGATTATGTTTTGTTATCAAAATATATAACTATAAAAGTTAATTATTCCTTGCAGCGTTATCATTATATACCTTCATTAATTAGTTACTATATATTGAGGAACATGCTTGTAAATTGTGACGATATATTGCTTAGTCACTTCTAAAAACTTGTTGAAGAAAATAGATCCTTGCAAGAAGAAGACGAAGAAATATCTAGTTAATTATGTTCAAGGTAAAATAATAGATAGTATGCTGTATATAGAAGTATGCGATTATTACCATGATATACCAAATAGCAGAAAATACATAAACTTTAGCTCGGAGAGATGATACTTGTAAAGAGGTAAAGAGGTAGCTGCTCCAAACAAATTGTGGACATCTGATATATCATTCTGCTCTTGAACACACAAAGTCTTTTTCAACCCTTTTTTTCTTTCTTTCAGCAATATCATCAGAACACAAAGATACTAGTAGTGTCGGAATAAGATCACCAAATGATACACTGAAATAACTGAATCATTCCCCTAAATGGAGAGATATAAGCTAGAGATATCATTTTATAATCCCCAATCTGCAACCGACGAACGCGGCTTTCGACTAATTTTTTTTTTGGTGTGGAAAATTCATCTGCAAATAAAAAAAAAAAGCTAACACGTCAAAGCGTAAAAGAACAAGTAATTTACTAGCACCACAACTCTTCAACATCCTATTATTATCAATTGCCATTGTAATTTACCATACTTTAGTTTTAATAAAGATAAAACAAGGAAATGTTTGCAATTAACTCATCCAAGATAATATATTTTTGTTTGGTGCTCTTTGCCACTTTAACAAATGGTCTCAAGATTTCTAACGAGATACTTTCCTTTGATGGAGCAGAATCTCCTTCCAATACACTAGAATTGGATGTCAGACACAACAAATTATCCGTTACATTTGAGTTATTAGAAGATGATGACTCAGAAATCACAAAGCTACCTCAACAAGTTTCTGTGGTGCTTTCTTCCAATAACTTAAACACCTATTTCTATCCAGTTTATGACTCTGGAGAGAAGAAGTATGTTGTTACCATTCCTGTTGACAGCATTTCCAATTATATAAAGAAATCGGATTCAATTAAATTAAGTATATTAGTTGGTGATTCTGATAAATCACAAAACTTATTTTCTGAAATTGGTGAGTTACAACCAAGTGACAGATTGCTGCAATCAATTAAGTTGGAACAACCACCAAGATTTGGACCACAGAAGGAAATTATTCATCAATTCAGTCCTAAACAATCTTACATCTCACCATTCATTTCTTTATCATTCTCATTGAATGCCATTGGTTTGTTAGTTGCTCTATTTATTTTGTGGCAACAGAATGATGCCATCAATGTCAGCAACCTAACCAAGTTGCCAATTGGATACACCGTTTCTTTCTTTGCTTCTATTGCTATCTTTGAATTAATCTTCTTTGATTATTATCTAGGTACATCCATTTTCACCACAATCTATAGATCTGCTGCTGCTGGATTAGCTGCTATTTTCTTTGGCTCAAAGAGTTTGAGAGGTCTTTACCAATTAAGACAAGCTGGTTTACGTTAATATTTTGGATGCTTAAAAAAAAAAGACAACAAAACAACAAAATTCTATTAAATCGGTTAATTTTTATTATATACATATATATATAAAGCAATATGAAATTATCTAATTAGATATCTATCTATATAAATATATATAATAAAACAAAATAAAAAATGCAATGACAAAAAACCCCAGTAATATTTAACCAAAAAAAAAAAAAACAGAGATAGTACAAATCGTGAAATCATGATGGTGGATGTATTTGGTATATAATCATATTTCTAAATCATTATTTTCCATTTTTCTAAAATAGTGTTTATTCCAATTGAACAACTCAGGTATATACCAACCGTAAATTAATTTTCCACTTATCAGACCTAATGGCATCACTGAGTAAGTTCTTGAATCAATAGATGCAGACAAATTGTCGCCAGTGACCCAACAATGGCCTTCGGGTATTATCACATACTTGTCAAAATTATCCTTATTTTCTAATTCTTCATTGGGTCTAATTTCTTTTAATTTCGAATTATTATTATTATTGTTATCATCATAATCATCATCATACTGTAAATTGGCTAGAGTGTTCTTACTGGGGTCGATGAGTAAGATGTCTCCAGGCATTCCGGTTATTCTCTTACACACCCATGATTCAGGTGCGTTTGGCTTTCTAGCCATGATGACATCACCAACTTTTAATCCTCGTCCATATCTGTAACGCTTATCAACTATACAATAATCATCAGTCGCTTGTAATGTAGGTAACATGGAATCACCTGAAGTTTGATTGAATTGAAAGAAGTTTGATGTAAATATGTGTAGGACAGCTGTTGCTCTGATTGAATATGAAATAACCTTCATGGTCTCTTTCCCAAAAGACCGCACTCCCATTATGTGGAATTTGTGTTTTATATACTGTTGAATGATCAATTAATGTAGATACAGATGATTTAATCCAAAAAACAACAACAACAAAAAAAAACAATGTGGTATCACATTAATAGACACATGTTGTGGTGAATTGAAAAAAAAAAAAGACAGCCGCCATATTTAATTTTTTATTTATTTGAGAGGGAAAAAAAAAAGATTTCTAAAACTATAATATTTACCCAGATTCCTTAGTATCCAGTTAACCATACGTTATATATATATATATATTTATACTAAACTCAACGAATAATACAGGTTACTCACTGCTACATATAATTACTCATTTTGCCATGTACTCATATGAACAAAGGAAAACATTAGAGAAGCTTATGGGGAAAGAGTTATTGAACCATCTTCCCAGAGATTATGACCCATTAAGCAGTCGAAGCAAGACACATAGTTTAACAGATCCATCAATACTTAACTCAACGGCAATTTGCAAATCATTCTTAGTTGGAAAATGTCCATATGAAATGTTTGAAGGAACAAAGGAAGACTTTGGAAGGTGTCCGAAGACCCACTCGGAGAAGTATAAGATTTTATACGAAACTGCAAAGAAAAAAGGCATCAAGATGCCTAATTACGATTACGAGCTAGATTATTTAAGGGATTTAGAGTCATTTGTCAATGAGTGTAATAGAAAGATACACATATTTGAGAAAAGGCTAGAATACACCAATGACGAACAAAATGAATTGAGTAATATCAGAATGGAACTAGATGAATTAGACACCAAGATTGGATTAACATCACAAGAGATTCAACTTCTTGTCGAGAATGGAGAAATTGAATCATCTCTTTTGGTGGTTAAGTATATGGAGGAATTAATACAGAGGAAGAATGACGATAATAGAAGATACACGCACACACTGGAGAGTATCAATCAAAGTGCAAAGCAAAAATTACAAGTTTGTGATATGTGTGGTGCCTTTTTATCTAAATTAGATAATGATAGAAGATTGGCTGATCATTTTGTGGGGAAGTTGCATATGAATTATGTTGAAATGAGAAATACTGTTAAAGAAATAAAAGAAAGACTTAATTTATCCTCATCTTCAGCTTATACTTTATCCACGGATAGAAAGTATTATTAAAGTTACTTCTGTTATTACTGAGTTGTATGTTAAATAATTAGGTGTGTATATTAGCAAATTGAAAAATTTATTATTAGAATTTGAATGCAAAGTTAGTTAATACGTAAAACAATAAGCCCAAAAGCAAGATATACCATGAATTTGCTTGTTTATTCGAGGTTAGTAGAAGTCATCTCAGTGATCAAGCTAGACTTCAACTCCTGTTTGATACCATCAGTTCTGATTCTACGTATGATTGAATTAATAAATGAAATTTCATTGGGAAATCTTTTAACTGAAGAAGTTTCATCCACACCGACAGATGGGGGAAATATATCAGCAAGGTATGATAACAACGGTCTAAATGAAATTTTGGATTGAATATCTTCTGGAAGATATGATTCTAGAGTTGAGCGAATGATTCTAACAGACGAGTAGACTGTAATAACCGTTAGGGCAGGGAAGAATAATGTAATAACCATTATGACAAATATTGGAAGTAAGAAAACAGCTGCGGATGATATCCCAATTGTTAGTACTTATTTGTTAAATATACTATATACAAAGTGGGGGAGTGACGTACCTGCAGTGAGACCGGCTATCGAAAGACCCAGTGTAAATAGCACACTGATGAAGGTTCCATAGAAGGACATGAAGAGAGCCGTTATTATTAATGGAGGTAAAATGCTAAATGTAAGTACTGAGAAAATAACCTTTTTTTATCAAAAGAGTAAAATTGCAGTTGTTGTTAGTAACAAAAAAAACAAACAAACTATGATTTATGGAAAGGAAAAGAAGGATACAATGAAACAGGGCATCTCTTCGAAAAATGAAACAGGCACGGCTTAAAAAAGTACAAAAAAAGGCACAAAAAAAAGGAGGGACATTCCTAAATACAACATACATTAAAAGTAAATCTATGGTTTGAATAATACTTTAGAAACTTTTTCAGGTTGGTTTTAATAAAGACAGCAAGTTCAATGGTGTTACTTGTAAAAAAAGGGGGAAAACAGGATCAGTTATGATGGGGGTTAGTATAGTGTAATAAGCGATCTAAACCATTTAATTGATTAATTAAAAGAAGAGAGCACACGTACATTAAAGCTAAATTTCGGTAGCAACTATCGGATGGTACAATGGTATCAGTTAACCAAGTTAGAAAGATCAGTATTTGAGTGAATATATACACACCATTGAATTCCAATTGGGTGAACAACAATATGGAATCTCCCTCAGTGTTCTTATCGTCATCATCGGAACCCATAGAGAGGAAAGCATCTCTTTCTAATTGAAATTCCAGGTGTGATTTATTTTCCTTCAATTGAGTCAATTCAGAAACAAAGTTGTTGTTGTTGTTTATGATATGGTCATCATATTGGCTATATCGGTGTTCACCATCCTTTTTAAAGTTTAAGAAAGAGGATGCCTTGTTGAACGGATGATGATGAGGGCGGAAAGGTTCCTTTGCAGGTTTTTGCAAAGTAGTTATTTCTATTTCATTTGAATAACTATTATCCGAATGTGACATTTCAAGGTGATAACGGTGATTATTGATTATGATGATATCTTACTATCGGGTACTATACTAATTATAATAGAGAGAGGGAAATGGAGGGAATATAACTAGCAAGAGCGATTTAATGTGAAGGGACAGATAACCGTTTATTATTTTGACATTTTAATATCGGCATGATCCCCGTTCTTTTAAATATATATGTGTGCCACACGAATTATGGATCCCACACGCACTATCCAGGAGACCGATATACACATATACCCCCACAAACACACACTAAGTAATTACGGAACATCAACTCCGAATTGCTTTCTATACATATATATAGATACACATCATAAATATATCAAGATGAGTTTCAAATATGATCCGTTAAGACCGTCTATGCATGCCACATACTTAACAATTGAACAATTGATGCCAAAAAAAAGTTTTAAAATATAAGTATGCATACATTACATTACATTATCTAGCGTGTTTTATAAAAGATCTATCTATTAATTAAGAGAGAAAAAGATAGATAGATAAAGCAGTAACAGCCGCCCTCGGAGAAAGAGCGAAAGAGAGAAACGGAGTTAATACCCAAATTGGGAAGGTATGTAGCGCCGATAAGTTACGGAGAAACTACACACACTATTTTATTACCAAGAACTCTCTCACTTCTTTAACTGTTTTTTTTTCTTGGAGTTTTGTTCATTGTTTTTTTTTATTTAAACCAACTTTCTGGGGTTTTCTTCTTCTCTTCTTTTCTTTTTTTCATATATATATATATATCTACACAGGTTTCCTTTTCTTCTGAAGATTTATTTAGTTATTTGGATCAGATATATATAGGTATATATCTGTCTATTTAGTGTCTGCTTTCAAAAGAAAGAAAAAAGAAAGAAGAAATCTGATCTAGATAAGTATACATGAGATATGGGTTTCGATGATGATACAAGAGAGGATATCACCTCTGCAATTTCCCTGAATAATGAGAGTATTAGATCAGCCAACTCCTCGGAGTTGGCTTCGTTGGATAAGATGAGAACCATCTCCTCACAACTCTCAAGAAGAGTCACACATACGGTAAGACGGATTGCTACAAATGTCAAAGACGATAACCTTCAAACACTACAGAAGAAACAAGATATGGAAAAGACAAATCTGGGTAGAATAATGACTCATTTGGAGTTTGATGATGCTATGAGAGTGGCTACACATATAGAGGAACAGGGAATAATAGACCCAGATGATGATAAGTTGGAAGAGATTCTTATTGCTGATAATGCCATTACTGATGCTGACAATGAAGACAAATATCCACCTACAGACTGTGGTTATGCATGGGTCATTTGCTTCTCTGAAGTTTTGATGGTTATTGCCACTTGGGGTTCTGTGATTTCCTTTGGTGTTTTTATCAGTTTTTGGATTAATCATTCTTACTTCCCAGGGGCAACTGCCACAGATTATGCTTTGTCATCATCTATTGCGATTTTCTTAGCACAGGTTCTTTCCCCCCTTGCCAGTATTGCCAATAATATAATAGGTTTAAAACCTGTCATGCTCTTTGGTGCTATATTACAATTTGCTGGTTTCATGCTGTGCTCCTATTCGACTAAATTATGGCAGCTTTATTGCACCCAGGGTTTGTTAGTTGGAACTGGGTTTGCATTTGTGTTTCAGCCCTCAATTATCATTTTAAGTAGTTGGTTTATCAAAAAACGTGGACTCTCCAGTGGACTAGTTGTTTGTGGTTCTGGTATTGGTGGTTGTATTTTTTCTCTTGCTGCTCAGAAACTTATCACTGATACAGGTAGTTACAAATGGGCCATGAGAATGATTTCCATATGTGTCATCGTATTGAATCTCATTGTGATTGTCCTTATCTGGGAAAGAATCCCTAGAAAAAGAGAACATTCTTTAAAAGCGATGAAACAGCAGTTTAAGATTGTGTTTAATTTTAGTGTCCTGAAAAGATGGCCTGTCATTGCTATTTCCTTATGGTTTGGTATTGGTATCATTGCATATTTAGTTCTTACATATTCTCTATCTGCATACTGTACTTTTGTTGGATTGTCTCAAGAAACAGGTGCCCATATAACTGCTATTTTCAATGGTTGTCAGGCTATAGGTAGACCAGGTCTTGGATTTATAGGTGATAGATTCGGCTGCATTAACGTGGCCTTGGCGTTTAATATATTTGTGACGGTTTTGATCTTTGCATTCTGGATCAACTGTAATAGTTTCATCAGCATTCTTTTCTTTTCTATTTTATCTGGGTTGACCACAGGATGGTGTCAGTTGTTAAACCAGGCTATTATGCCAGATGCTGTTCCTCTTCATTTATTCCCTGCTGCATGGGGGTTTGAAAACATCATTGTGGGTTCCTTCAGTTTATTCGTTGAAGTGGTGGCTATGAGGTTAAGAAACATGAATGCATCGAAACCGTTCTTACATGCTCAGATCTTTTCTGGTATGATGGCTTTTGGAAGTACATTTATCTTGCTACCTGTCAGGGAATACAAGATCAGAAAGATCATTCAAGAAAGGTTGGATTACACTAACGACAGGATCGAAGAACTCACATCATCCGATATCGTTGAAACTAAAAAGCAAGATATGACTAGGGCTGAAGACAATATACAACTATTAAATGAGCGTAAAGAAAGATACGAAGGCTTTTTACGTCCTGGATACGACGCTTACTTTAAAAGATTAACATACCCTATCATTGCTTAATCTTCATGTATTCATATATATATATATTATATTATAGTACATACACAATCCTTACCACATTATTCAATTCTTTAATACCAACTTTTCTTTTTTTTTCACATTAATGGTAAATTTTAAAATTATATTATTATTTAAACTGAAACAAAAATACACAAATATAATTAATTACAATCTGTCAACATCAAGTGTGATTTCAAATTGCTCACCTGTATTGTCCAAATAATCAAATGGAGAATCAAAATTAAGTATATCAACCAGAGACTTTCTGTCAAAGTCACTGTCAGTTACACTACTGGAGGAGGAACTTTCTAATTCACCATTAATAGCTTTAAACATCAGATTTCTGATAATCTTAGATGCATAGAATCTCAACTTAGATTCATCCTCCTCAGAAGCACCAACCATTTTAACCTTCAAAATAATGATAAAGATCTTATGATTAACCTTAGTAATCAATAAATCCTCAATCTTATACGAAGACTTAAACACATCCAATGCTAGAATATTCTTTGTAATTTGATGCTCCAAAAAGCTATATGGCTTTCCTAGTAGTAAAATGTTAGCTAGCTTTTTAATCAATCTCCAAGCAACGAAAAGCACCAACAACGATAGACATAGCGTAGAAAATTGATTCACCGATTCAACATAATCGGTACCGTGTGACAATGGATACAACATACAAAACACTGCATATGCGATTGTTAATCCACTTGTGGAGTTGCTGATAATGTTATGTGTTTTGAAGTTATTGATAAAGGCCTTCTTGGGTGGCTCTTCTAGTGTCAATGAACTAATTCTTCTTGCAAATGGTTTTTTACTACTAGCCTCACCGTCTGGAATACTCTCCTGTGTAACTTTAGTACCTCCAAGTAGAGCTCTTGACGAGGCTATTGTAATGAATATGATAAATGCAACAAATAGTTCATATATCATTGGATCCATTTGATGGTCTTTGTTCTCATGGACATGATGTGAGTGAACCTCCTCTGAGGCATGACCTCCACCAACAACAAGATCCACAACATGCTCCTCTAACAAGTGAGACATCAAATCAATACCGACAAACAACAAAGAAACAGAAAGGCCAAACCCAGTCAACACCTCAATTCTTCCCAATCCAAATGGATATTTTAATGATGAGTTTTTCCAAATGTCAAAATTAGCCAGAACTTGCACGGTAACTAGTAACAAGTTACCTATAGAATCAAACATAATTAAATGTGATAATGTCGATAGACACACATTACCATAGTGGAAGCCGAGGATATAGGTTAGGAAACTGAGGAAGAGATGGAACAGTGACCAAGTCACTTTTAGTTTCTGAGATCCATTCAATGATTCAAATACCTGTGCACGAGTAGGAGCTTCATATGTTTTAGGGATATTTTTTGGAGTTTTCTTCGTAGGTTCTTGAAACATGTTCATTGACACAGAGGAATGCTTATATCTGTGACCTCTTCTATAAGATGCTTTAGGAGTCGTTCCACCACCACCACCACTACTTCCAGCTGGTAAGCTTAGATTCTCTGAGGAATTATTCATCATGATAGATCCAAACTTAAACGGCTGGTATGTAGAAGGGGAAGATGCTCTTATTGGTGAAGTACCTCTACTCAACACGTTTCTTATTGGAGATTTAGTTTTCGGTGGGAGTGATGGTCCAGGAATGTATTGAGAAGTGGCACTGTTGGCCCTGACATGGTTGGGGTTAGTGAGTTGTTGAAAGGAACCATTTGAATCGTTTTGAAGACTGTACATGGAGTATCTTGATCTTCTAGTCTTATTCACATGGATACTTGAGGGGGAATCCAATGGGGTACCTGTTGTTGAATGGGTCGGCGATTGTAATCTAGACTGTTGATTCATGGGGTCGTCAACGTATGACAATGTGGGCTTGTTGAACGCATTTATCAGATCGTCATTATCATTATCATTATCAACGTCTCCATCTTGATCATCATCACCTTCACTTTCCTCCACGAAAGAATCAGGCCTGAGGTATGGAACACGGCGTATTCTTCTAGAACCCCCCATGTTAGGGGTTCTTAAAGGTTCATCAAGGTTTGCACTGGGGCTTGGACAAGGAGAAACATCCTGCTCGTCCTCAACACGTATCACTGGAGATTGCATCTGTGTGGTTATAAATATCAACAATGGATCAAGTCCTTATAAGTTAATCAATCTATATATTCTCTTTCAATTGACCTTCAAACAAAAAAAAAAATGAACGTGGTACCTTTTTTATATCAACAGGATAATATTTGGAGAAAAAAACAAGTAACAAGTAAATTTAAAATAAGGCGCTGTAACAGCTGTTTGTTAGTCAACACACAAAAAATTTCGATAACCACCAAAAAATATTTAAACATTAGTGGTTATGGATGGAAATAGCAGATATATATATATATATGTATGTGTATATATGTATATCAATTGATATCGGATTTAGATTCATATCATTTCCTTTTTACACAATGATAGAAGTGACATGCAATGATAGGTATGTGCATTACAAGTGAATGAATTACTTACTGTTTTTTGTTATCATGATTATGGGATTACTAACAACTACTTTATTCTGTTAATGGTTTATTATGTGTATGTAGACTTGGGAAAAAGATAAAGGTTAAATGCCTACCAGAAGATACTGTTGGAGACTTCAAGAAAGTCTTGGGATTGCAGATAGGAACGGATTATGATAAACTCATCTTGAAGAAAGGGTATACAATATTTAAGAACCATATCACTTTAGAAGACTACGAAATTCATGATGGCACTAATCTCGAACTTTACTACTCATAACATATATATATTATATTATATATATTCTCTGTATAAATTTAATTAAATCAATTAATTAACCATGCTATATAATATGTACCATTATAATAATCCGGCAAAAGAAAAACAAAATAATGTAAAGGGAAAAAAACCTCAATCTAGTATACAGTTAAAAATAGTGGAGGAAGGGGAG
>PPHW02000060.1:0-92609 GCA_003705225.2 Ambrosiozyma vanderkliftii
GGGGGGAGTATATTTATCACTCATAATTAATACATATAGAGGTTATTAATTAATTGCATATATATGATATACATGATGATACTACTAATCATGGTATATAACTAACTCGTCATCGATTTATTGTTCTCAAAATACATAAACAAAACAGAAGCAAAACATTAAGAAAAAAAACACCAGTCTCCCTATATCGTTCTCCCCCTCCCTTCTTCTTATCTATCTATCTATCTATCTATCTCTCTATCTATATAGTATTTCTATCTATATTAAAAATACCCAGGCAATTAAAGTAAACAAGCTAATTTTTATGGAATGGAATCTCTGTAACCGAGAACCATTGCCTAATTGGTTGGGTGGTCTGACCCAATGGAGCTCACTGGGTTGCTAAATGCGGTAGTCCCCGACCTCATTGTCTCCCGCTTAACTCCTATTGAATATGGGAGGTGGGAGTTAGAGACAGAGCCCATGGGGGAAAGTAAGGATGGATACCGGGGGGTGCAAGGGAGTTTAGTGGACTTTAGTGGACATAGGGAGAGAGAGTATATTTCCATTGTCCGGTTTTCAATTATCTCATTGTCTGCAGCAGCTTGCTCTTTGAGGAAATAATAGACTCTGTTCATTTCCGGCCAAGACATTTTGCTGCGTGTCCTCATATTGTGTGTGCATGTGGGAGTGGTGGTTGTGCAGTGCTAGTGATAGATACATAGAGAGTTTATAAAAACATAAACTTGTCGACCTTGTCGATTTGAGTGATGTAATATTTTTTTTTGTGGTATCTATTGGCTGGTTGTTTACATGTTTCCGTATTCGGAACAAATTAGGTACATTACCAATTTATTTGATTATTGCAATTATTCCCCTCCCTCTTCATTTAAATTACTTTGTCAACAAGATTAACATACAACTAAAAACGACGACACACATAACAAATTACATAACAACAACAATTTCAATCTTTCTTTTACCTTTCTTTTCTTTTTCTTTTTTTTGCTTTGAGTGATTTTTTTTTCCAACCTTCATCTTCAATTGTATATAAGTAAAATTAGTAATATTACTTTCATATAGTGTGAACATATATATATTACTAGCTTAATATGTATATATATATATATACGTCGTAGTCACTTCGGCTAACGGTTAAAAACTATCTTATAGTTAGTGTGTTGCATAAGTCAATTACTAACGCGTCATCGGTAGTCCGTCGGTTCATGCCTTGCATGGTACAATTTCTATCCTATTCTAATTCTAATTCTAGTTCTAATTCTCGTTTTAATTCTATCATCTCCATTTCCATCCATTTACCTCTTCTCCACCACCCATGGCTGGAAACATCATTGGCAGCCATACCATATCATATAGCTTATTAAGCCAAAATAAAAATTGAAAAAGAAAAAGAAAAGAAAAGGCAATATCGACAATCAAAAATTATCTCATAATAATAATAATAATAATTTATAAACAAATAAACAAGCGTAATAAGTTCACTAGATTGGGTAATTTTCTTGATTTCTTCGAGACTCCTTTATATATATTTGATATATATATATGGGGATGGCTAAAGAGAGAGTACGGCAGGCTGTCGGTCCTGGTTCGTTCTTCTCGAGGGACCGTTTTCTATATCTGTATATATGTTGTAGTGTAGTAATTGACGATAGTTATATTTCTTCTACATTATTTAATACCTTACTACTCGTACACTATAAATCTATACATACATATGGTCATAAATATGTCAACGTAGAAGTCAATTGACTTATAATAGGCTTCATTGTGTACAATCGGGAAAGAAGAAGAAGCGATTAAGCAGCAAGTAGGCAGCAACAACATCATACCAAGAAAAAACTACTCAATGTAACGATTTCCATCTTCAATGAGTGGATCCAAATTGGTTTGTGTCTTTTTATTATGATCTCAAGGAGAAGACATGTAGGTGTGTACTAATCTCCTGTCTATATTATGGTTCATATAATGGAGGTAGTAAGTAAGTAAATTTGTAATGATAGTAGTACTATTGAAGAAACTCGAAGAGTATTATTTTATAAATAGTCCTCATATAAGTATATGTATATATATATATTTCAAAGAGAGAGAATTCAATCTGATTCATGGAGAAGGAATATGAAGATAAAAAAAACGGTAAAGAAAACAGTTAACTTCTTTTGATTCATCACCCCCTATTCTCTTCTTTAATTGACTTAGAGTTAAATATATAATAGACTAGTAGTGTTTTTTCACTTCAAATCTTATAGATGCCAGATTTATGTCACACGCACTTTCATTCACATACATATAAATCCTGAGTTATTTGTTTAATTGTATACTTATTTACCTTCTCCCCCCTTATTCCCTATTCCCTTCGGTTGTTGTTGATACTAGTATATACTAATTGCCTGTTACCAGTATATCTATTATGTATATTATGGTTATACTAGCATCATCATTACTATGGTTTTCGTTTCGTTCCCTTTCGGTTGTTATTCTTTCGGCTATTAAATGGGACTTCTAGCAGTTACTACTGCTAACTACTACATTACCTACTTACTAATGTCTTGCGTTTCGGTTCGTTTTGTTGTTGTTCATTTTCGGGTTTTAATCTTATTAATTCCCATACCGATCCTACCGAATACCTAGGCTATATACACTGGGGACATTGTGGACTCTGGACAACACAATACCAGACAATTTGTGGACAATTGGACACTTCAACTCCAACTCCAACTCCAACCCTAGACAACCAGGATTTCCGGTCGTCTGAGATATTTTTTAAAAAAATGCAAATAAACGTCGACAACAATTCTGCTGCATTTTTTTTTATGCATATCAAATTATTAACTGGACTTCCTTAATCCTTTCCCCGTAGTCTCAATTAGGAATAATAACTATCCCGCCAACTACTAACTTATCATACATATATATAATATACTACTATTATATATGCTATGACTATGTATACATATACCGCTAGTTTATTAACCCTCCCACGCGCGGTTAATTGCCTCCAAAAAAATAACCTTCTTTACACCACCGACGACTTACCTCTATCATCAACGACAACCATTAACGATTAAGTTGCCCAAAGCAGAAATACATTGGATTGATAAGAATATCTTGTACTCTATTCAATTGTTAATCTAAATTTCTATCTTTTCTTTGCTACTTACTACCTGCTTACCTTCCACTGTTAACGATTATTTCCATAACCTTGCCCTGTATTAAAATAAAACCTGTCACACGAGATAGGCAACACTTGCATGCCCTGTAATTGAACCTACATTATTCTAGTTCTAATAAATGTATTTCGCCCTTGATGTCATATATCTTAGTATTTTGTGAATATTTGGGGGTTATCGTTTTTTTTTGCTTGTTTCATTTTTCCATTCTACTGGAGTCTTATCAATGATTGTTTGATTAAACTTTTTTTTTGGAAATGAAGCAGCCAAAAAAAAAAGGAGAGGAGTTTGTATTTTGGCTAGAAGCTAATTAAGACTGACTGACTGACTAACTACCTAGAAGATCTTGTATACATCCAATGGGAAATTGGAGATTTCCAAAATAATCATGGTCGTAAACAAACAAAAGTTTATTTAAAATACAACATCGTCGGAGAGCCAGACCTACGTACATACATTACATATATACATACTTGAACACATACATTTGCTGATTGTGCAGCTGCCCCTCTTTCTTTTTTTTCTTGTTTACTGAATGCAATAAGGATTCATTATCGAATGATATATATATATTTGTGTACATGTACATGTCAGAATAGAATATAATCGGGTTTTAATTCTTAATTAATTGTGTGTTGTTGACGTTGTTTGTTTGCTTGATTTTTGTCTACAGCAGGCAGTCATTACAGGCACACATGTGCTGCTTTTTTTTTTTGATTATATCTGTTTCTTGGATACAGGGACTTAATTAATTTAATTAATTTAATTAGTTGTCGTCAACTCCTTTTGATGCAATCCCTTCTTTGCTTTTAAAGTTTTTAATCGTCACCTTATTTATCAGTACCTTAACACATTGCAACGTGAAGATCATCGTACATGTGTGTGTAGGTTTTATTGCTACTACATACATATATATATATATATCAATGGATTCCCCCCCCCCCTTTCCTTTTCCCTTCCTCCATCCACTATCTCTTTTGGAAGTTTTATCCTCCTCTAGATATGTCTCGTTGCCTATGTAGAATGGTAGATTGTGGGATGTTTTCAGGGAAGAAGGAAGGGAACTTTCTTATCACTCTAGTGTACTGCCTTCTCTTTATTTTTTTCTCCGCACACATGTCCGTTAATAGTACAATAGAATGAATGACGTGTATATTCATTTTGAATTCATAGTATGAATTATCATATGGTTCTCATATTTTATAATTATCTTTATGTGTAATTATATATTCTTTGTGGTGCAAACGTTTCAGCAAGAAAGAAGGATAAGAAGAATATGATAGAAGTTGCAGTAGGAGGTAAGGCGGTACAAGTTTTCATAAACAGCGCTTATTACCGAAAATATTTCCGAACATGGGATTGCAAGATACTTTTTACTAAAAACTGATACTTTAATTGAATGTTTCGTCAGAGGGTACTGGTATTTTATTGTAATACATTTTTAAGAGTCTCTTAAATTCGTTAATTGATTGTAGCCAATCAATGTTTTTCATATCTAACAATTTTGAAAATTTAATAAATGTTTGTAAGCTGATATTTAATTTATTCAATATAAATTAATTCCAGTGGATTTTCAGGCTTTTTACAAAAAAAGGAACCTATTTTGCCATGCTTATATACATATAGCGTAAATCAAACTCTTACCCTACTGAAACCTTAAATAAAAGAGCATCCCTCCCACAAGTAATCTCTTTTCAATAACTACAATCCTCTGTTAATCATTAAAATTGTAAGTATATTAACTTGTTTATAAAAAGGTATATAGATCCAGGATAAAACTTAATAAAAATAAAAGAAAAGAAAACAATTACAGACAATCTTACTAAGACAAAAAAATCACAAAACAAAATCCCTAAAAGACCACCCTATTCGTTAGTCGATGCCCTTGAAAACCTGATGTGTCTACTACCAGTATTGTGTCCATTTCTTCTCCTGTTCCGATTTCTATTCAATGTGTTTCTGTGTCTGTGTCTGTGTCTATTGGTATTTCTGTTGATGCCATCATCACCATTATTATCACCATTATCATTATTATTATTATTATTACCGTTATTGGTGTTTCTGTTATTGTTATTGTTGCTAGCGTGGGCTGCAGCTGTAACTGCCATTGCATCCATAATGCTTTGGGAAGTTCTAGTTACGCTTTCAGGAGGATGATGAGAACTGCCAACACTAGCTAAGTGTATGTTTCTATGCGTTATACCATGTGCATTGTTTGCTTCTCTGACTAATTCATGTAAATCCAACACAGAGTCTTCACTGTCACTAGAATCACTGGATGTTTCAGAATTTCTCTCATTTGATGGAACAACAACAGCAGCAGCAGGTTGTTCACCTGAAATCACAATAGAATCATCTGCATTAACATCAGTAGTGCTTTCATCATCCGATGATTGGATAATAAGTTGTCTTCTTCTCGGATTTGAGGTAATCTGAACATCGTTGTCATCATCATCATCATCATCATCATCATCATCATCATCATCATCGTCTATGTCATTATTAGATGAATCAAGGTTTTGTGGAGGGTAATCTTGTTCATCACTTGAGTAACTGTCATCCTGTAATATCTGATCCAATGATCTATCATCCACAAAATATCTATCATCGTCATTCTCTTCTTCTTGATCGTCATCTTCTTCGTCTCTCCAACGATATCTTCTTCCCTCACGATCACGGCCAAAGTCTTCAAAAGCTTGCATTGCTGCATCATCATCACCATCCACCTCATATGAATCGTCCGAGTTATCCCAGGCAATACCATTTCTGTCTTCAACGTCTCCAAGATCTTCATCATCTTCATCGTCGTCACTGTGCCAATTGTAATCTTCATCCATGATCAATCTTCTACCGCAATTTAAACAAGTTGACCCATGAACTTCCCAGTGACACTCTCTGCACCTTGGAACACCATCACTAGTATCCACCACAGCTTCACTGATATTCTCAAAAAACTTTTTAAACAATGGTATCTTTAGTTTTATATCTTTCAAGTACTCATAGTCTCTCTCTTTAAAATGCTGATCAAAAATATCCTTCCTTGATGAATCATGTTTGGTTATCGTGTCAACAATGTTTTGCATACAACTCTTCAAACCCTGGTTCATAATAGGAGGACGTCTGACTTTAACACGGCAGAGAGGACAACTCAAATTATTTCGAAACCATTCTGTAAGACAACTGTAACAAAATGAATGCCCACAACCTGTAACTATGAATGGCGTACTCATCAACTCTTGACATATTGGACAATTTAACACCTCCAGATTCTTCGCCAAAAGCTCATTTTTCAGTTCCACTGAAAGGCTTTTCAATGGTCCCTCTATCAAATCCGACATTATTGATAAATATACTAATTGAAGTTTTTATTTTCGTTTGCTATGAGACGATCAACACTTAAAAAACATATTAGATATGTAAATTTATAACCTCTTTGATCGTATTTTTTTTTTCTCATTTCCAAAAATTTATTTAATTAAGGAAAAGCAAGCCGCACGCCGATTATCACGGTCATCATAATCATAATATAATATATGCCTAAAGTAATTGTATATTTACAAGAAATGCTTTATAAAAGGTTTATCTATATAGTATATATTGTTTATCTTTGCAATATCAAACCAAACAATATAAATTAATTCGCAGTTTTACCCTTGCGATGCACTGCTATCATCGTCACCATTACCAACATCATGATTATCATCATTTTCGTGTTTTTTCTCACTTTCATAGACAATCTTTTCCTTATCAAAATTAGTCCAGAATTCAAGGAAATCCAAGCTGTCAGTAACCTCATCCAACACCCTCTTTTTTTGAACTTCGAAATTCTGATTAATGTCACATATCACCTCAGATATGTATTCATACATTTTATTGTACAATTCCAGTTCAGTCTTCTCCTTCTCTTCTGTTTCTAACTGCAAAACACCAATGTTACGAATCATGTAATTAATATTTCGTTTAGCAGTTTTATCCAACATGTCAATGAAATAAGAATTCAATTGGAAGTTTTCATCATTTTTCACATTTTCTAAAATAGAAATCAAGTTTCTGAAATCACGGGCTCTAAAACATAAAATGACCAAACTGTAAACAAATCTCGTACTTTCTGTATCATCTGCAGGTATCAATTCACGTTCGATGATAATATTCAAAACCTTGTATCCAATATCACAAGAATTCTTTTTAGCACAGACTAGAATAAGTCTAACCAATTCATTAAACGTTAAAGTATCCTTTGAAGAGGCTAGTATACTAGTAACAATATCATCAAATTCACCACGTTCCAAGTCCCAAGATGATTTAAGTGCTGAACGAAGATTTTCAGGCGTAGCACCATTGATTTTGTCGCTGTAAATACATTTTGGGTCAGTTGTTGAATTGGTACTTATTGACCTTATAATTTCTAAGACTGGTTTCACAGGCGCACTTAAAAATTGTTCAGTATGTAGTATATCATTTGTTATTGAAATATTGCTGTTGAATGTAGACTCAAAATTCCTTTTGTAACGAGTGTCGTAATATCTCTCTTCATTGGCATTGATTAAACTGTTCAAGTTTTTGAAATTTCCCAATGATCTGCGAGCGATAAAGTCAAGAAATTTATCCCTAATCTCTGATTGGAACTGTGAATGGGATCTGACAAAGGATTTATATAGTCTTAAAATATACCCATCGTGGATAGGTAGTCTTGTTTCTTCTTGAAGTTTCATCAATAATCTAACAATAACATCAGGTCGTTGCAAACGTGCAATGTATTCAATTGTCTTACTGATTCTAAGAGCAAACCTTCTGGAATCAGAACAGCCCATTATGATGTCCCTAGATTTATCAAAATGGCCATAGATAATAGTTAAAGGTAACAGCGAATCATTGAACTTTTCTAAAACAGATGGTTCTAAAACACTGGATATCTTTTCGTAATCACCACTGGCAAAAAACTTTTTCAAATCACTTTTGTCAGTTAGTTTCAACACTAGATCGACCAAACAGATTTCAATCACATCTGAATCCTTGATCCTTTTCATCAACAGTTGTTTAAAGGTTTGATATTTTTCTTCAGATCCATTCTTTTTGATAAATGTATACATGTGCGCATCGGTGGTTGCTAATATTGGATTGTTTTTGGCCATCCATACCCTATATGCTTCAAAACAAAGGTTTATATTTCCAGTCGTTCGTATTAATTCAAGGATAAAGTTGTTCAGAACAAATGGAGTCAGATTGTCCCATGACATAACAGTTTGCTTGAAAATTTGCATGGCTAGGTTACTATTGTTATCTCTCACGTACATTTTCAATGCTAGAGTTAAAACTCTATTGGATAGCACATCACAGACTGTTAAATAGATAGAGAATAATTCATCAAATGTTTTGACATCATGGTAACGATATGCAACTGTTAGCAATCTTTCAAGAGTCTGACTGTTCATTGCTGACATGTCAAACTTTTTGGCGTATAGTTTAGACACATTGTACACTGCACTATCAGAATGGGCATCTATTATCAAGTTTTCAAAATCTATTGGTGTTAAATAAATACCCCTTGCCATTCTCCGTTTTATGGACCATGTAAGTCTGTTTCCTAACTTATCTGATATGAGGTCTCTAACCTTAGGCATACTATTGTATTCATGCGTTATTATTGGATATTTCTTCTTGCTTCTTGCTGGAAATTTTAAAGACATAAAATTGGCATTTAAAAGTGGACTAAAATCTTGAATGTATGCCTTGCTAACGGAAAATGATGATATACGATCTCCTATAGGAACTCTTTCTATTGATATTTTCTCAATATCTTTGAGATCAATATGTTTATGTGTATGATTATTATGATTATGATTATGATTATTATCATTGTTATGGTTGTTATTGTATTTCTGTGTGTTTGTGGTATCGTTTATACCGATATTAATTGTGTTTTCACTCCCGAGTGAATCAGCTGAAGATATCATCATGTCTTCATCTGTAGGGGTCCTTATTTCATTAGAGCTCATGGAATCGGGCTGCGAATTATATGTACAAGTTGATGGTTTCGATTCACATGTGGGCGTTATACCATCTTCATGATTGCCATTATTGACATCATCTGTATTGGTTTGGTTTGGACGTGGAGTTCTATTAGAGAGACTTAAAAAGTCTGAAGATGAGTAATTAAGAGGTATTATATTGGAAAAGCATCTCTTGGATTCCACAATAGACCTCACCTGCCATTGCTGGGTAGCGCTTGGCGGAAAATGGTATGTTTTATGCAGGGTAGTTGTTAAGGAGAATGATGTATTTATTGAAGGTCGGGAGATCGTATGAGTGAATTCACTAACACTGATCACCACAGAGTCATTGAGAAAACACCTGTGTATTTTCCCCTTTATGTAGATCATGGGAATATGTTAATAGAAATGATACTTTTTTTTATATATATATTATGTTAATTGTTGAGTATATTATTAATGATATTCATCAAAAAAAGAATGGGATAGTCTATTGATGGGGAGTTGGGGTGTAATTAATGTTTCTCTTCCTCTAAACAAAAGAAAAAAAAAAAAAGAATATTATGATTTTAGAAGAACAGTAGTGTGTCCTGAAACTCCTAGGTAAATGCAGAAAATAAAAAGGGAAAGGTGATGCTGTATATATACAAGTGAAACTAAATCACACTAGCAAATGTTAGTGAACTATGGATATGACTATAGTGTTTAAAATAAGTGTTTTAGGAACAGGATTACAGGTCTATTCTTTCCCATTGGTTAAAAGTTGTATGAAAAATGGTGAAGAATCTGATGTTTTTCGCTCTGCGAAAAGGTTTTATGTGCGTGCGCGACTCAAAATGTTTTTTTGGAATAATTTCTTTATATAGTGAGTGATGAGAGATGGATATAGGTTAGAGTAGAGTGGAATATAGAAAGAAAATGATAATAGAAAAAAGACAAATAGATACAAGTAAAAACTAAAGACTAGTGACTAACAACTAACATACGTGCCTTCGATCAAATCAAAGCTTACCCGTCAAGTTAAAGTGAACAGCCTTGGTTTGTTGGAAAGCTGCCAAACCAGCTTCACCTAATTCCCTACCAATACCAGACATCTTGTATCCACCAAATGGCACTCTGTAATCAGCGGCAAATGTGAAATTGACAAACACCTGCCCACTTTGAACCTTTCTCACGTATTCTTGAGATTTTTGGATATCTTTGGTGAACAAGTAGGCAGCTAAACCATAGTCACAGTCATTGGAATACTTGATAGCTTCTTCAGTGGTGGAAAATTTAGACACTGTAACCACAGGACCAAATATCTCCTCTTGAACAACCTTCATACTCTGAGAACAATCAGCAAGAATGGTTGGTTCGATGTAATAACCCTTACTAGCAAATTGTTCAGGAACTTTACCACCAGTGACCAATCTTGCACCTTGTTCAACACCAGATTTGATATAGTCTAGAATCTTTTGTTGTTGGACTTTAGACACCTGTGGACCAACACTGACACCCGCAGTGAATTGATCACCTTGAATGTAGTTTTCTTCAACGTGAGTTTTATACAATTCTAAAAACTTTTCATAGATTGTGTCTTGCACATAGATTCTGGAAGATGCAGTACAGATCTCACCCTTGTTAAAGAAAATACCAAAGGCAGCCCATTTCACAGCTTGTTCTAAATCAGCATCATCGTATATGACTAATGGCGACTTACCACCGCATTCTAATGTACAAGCCTTTAAATTTTCAGAGGCTAGTTTGTAAATGATTTTACCGACACCGGTGGAACCAGTGAATGTAATTTTTTGAACATCTTTATGGGCAGCTAGAGCAGAACCACATGTTTTACCCAAACCACAGAGGGTGTTCACCACACCGGCAGGTAAGCCAGCCTTTTTGTAGATTTCACCTAGGTACAATGCAGATAAAGGTGTATTTTCCGCACATTTGACAACTATGGTATTACCAGCAGCCAAACATGGTGCAACTTTCCAAGCTAAAGTAGACATAGGAAAGTTCCATGCAATAACAGCGGCACAGACACCATATGGTTCAGTGATGGTATATGTAAATTTTGACAATTCAGATTCAATGGTTTTACCATCCTGTGCAGAGATGGCCAATCCAGCATAGTATTTGAAAACATCAGCAGAATGCAAGACATCAAAGATTGCATTGGAGTCCTTTGGTTTACCAGATTCAATGGCTTCAAGGTCAGCAATGTGGTCTGCATTTTCGGCAATTAATTCACCAATCTTGTAAAGATATTCAGACTTCTTTTTACCATTGATAGTGGACCATGATTGTTCAAAGGCATCAGATGCAGCCTTGACCGCCTTGTTGACATCATTTTCTGTACCTAGGTAAACAGAACAAATAACTGAACCATCACCAGGGTTTTCCACTTCTAAAGTGGCACCATCTTCAGATTTGATGTATTCATTATTGATAAACAAACCAGTTGGTTGTTTGTGGACGTTTCCATTTGGGATTTTGATCTCAGTTTCTAGAGGATATGACATGTTGGTGTTATCAGTTATGATAAATTATAAATTATATATATATATGGGATTGCAGTCTGAATTTCAATTGCACGTTCTTTTGTTTTTGTTTTTTTTGACCTTACCTTACCTTACCTGTATATTTAAACTGCGATTGATGTGTTTCGATAGATTGATGCTGTAATTTATAGTATAATATGAATCTCTCTGTTCATTCATTTCGAAAAACATCTCCGAATCAACTTTCCTTTCTTTATCGATGCATTTGAGCGCCAACCCCAATTAGGAAGGTGTACGACAGCGCCAGGCTGAAGCAAATCGACCTTTGCCCTTTCCTCAAGTACACATATATATTATATGAGTCGATCGACTCATATAATATATATGGCTGTGTTAAGGGTTCAACATCACATCATCACCAATTAAGTAACAACATTAGAGAAAGAATCAACTGTTACCATGCATTGATGCATGGGTTTGATTAGCAAGCAATAGCAATTAGATTACAAAACATAATATTACTATATTACAAAATGGTAGTATTGGTATCCTAGTAGGAGAAGAAGCATATAAGGTTTCCCAAATTGAAACCTAGTAGAGTCACTCACTCATGTGAAAAGAGTAAAAAAAAAACTATAAGCTTGTTTAATTATTCTTTATAATACAATATAATATCATATCACAACAGAATTGAATTGACAATCAAAAAGAAAAAGAGCCCTAATGATGAATGAAATATATGTGACAGGTTTTTTTGTACAAAAAAGAAAAAAAAAAGCTCATGACAATTTATTTTACATATAATAAATAATAAATAATTTTTTTGTTAAGGTGATGTCTCATTCACAATGGGCTCGCTGGGCTGGGGCTGGGGCTGGAGAGAGAGAGAGAGAGAGAGAGAAAAAAAAAAGTCACATCACATATAATAATTTAATATCAATACATTTACAGTGATTTATTATTATTCATTTCTGGGGAAAATAGAAACAAGTCATCGATGCCGTTTATTGCCATCCTATTTTAATATATACATCAATTGGTTTGTTTCATTGTTTAGTTCGGATTTATTATATATATATACTCCGTTATCAGTCACTATAATTCTTACTCAACTTTTTTTTCTTTTTTGGTTTTAATAATATATCACTTTGTTTATACTTACATTATAATATTTCCTAATTAGTTTTTGAATAATAATACAATTACAACAAATCTTTAATCTATCTATCTACACATACATTTAATGTTTAAAATTTTATTCCATGTCAACCCCAAGCTATTTAAATCAACCAAAGAGTCCACTTCATCCTCAAGCTAATGAGGAATTGGACATAACACCAAGCGAAATCCCACAGGATTTGAAATGTGCTTTAGACTTGGATGACAGTGAAGTTGACGAAGAGGAGTTTGAAGCAATTGATGATGATGAACTGATGACCATCGAGAATGACACCACCACCAATAACAACAACAACAACAACAATGAAATCAATGATGACGACGATCCAGGCATTCAACGTACAACTTCATTGCCAAATGAAGGTACTAATGGCGGTGGTGGAATTTCTCCATCTTCTACACAAATAACATCTCCAACTACTTGCTCGTCATCTACTTGTCAGGACTTTTTCGATTATGACGTTCAAAGACAAACGCCATTGAATCCATTTGGTGCTAATAATAATTTAATTTCATCCAATCCAATCAGAATAGTTAGAAGACCAAGTGATCCTTCAACTAGAAGCAGAAGATTGTCTATTTCGCAACAAACAAGGCTAATCAATTACATAGATGATAAGTTGCTAACAATTCAAAGAAAATTCATCAAATTCTTGTCCCTGAGATCTGAAGATGATGAAGATGATGATGATGGTGTTGATGGTGTTCTTGCAGATGGAATTGGAATTAACAGTGATCCCAATGCCCCATCTTCAAATGTTCCCGATGGAGTCCCCGAGGACCAATACTATAATTTGTCTCAAATGATTAGCCACCTAGATGAAGTGATTACGATGCTATGGTATTCCATTTTCAAACAGAAGGAGATACCACAGATTAACCATTCAAACATTTTTGATCCTAACATCTCTAATGCATCTTCTGTGTCTCCTCGTCTAGCTCATACATCGGTCAAACAGAGCAAAACTATAGAATTGGATCAAATTGATCCAGATTCCTTGGTTGGTCAAACAAATTACCTCATCAGAATCATGGGTGACTTGGTTGACTACCTTGAAAGATATCCAATCACCCATTTTCCAGACTGGAAAGATGTGTTGATGTTGCTAGCTAAGTTGGATAATATCATTTGTGTTTTAATCGATGATGACACTGCCAGCAAACAAAACAACATCATTAATGACAATAATAATAACAATGACAATAATCTTAATAGTCTGACCAGCTTGACTGAAGAAGATGACGACGATGACATGAATATGTCTCCCTCAACAAGCCACCTGATGATTAATAATACTGAAAAAATCAGAATCGAAAGTATAATTAATAGAACCAAAATTCTGATGATCGATAAGTTTGATAAATTTAAGGATACAGTGTTGAAAAGATCAGAAGGTATGGAAAAGCAAGTTGCTTGCTATGAGTTATGGATTGGTGAAGTTTATGAAGGTATATCTGACCGTACCTCTATTTGAAAAGCCAAGCCGTGTATATTTTCTTTCATCTACTTAAAGTGTGATGACGTATCTATATATGTTTCCTCCTTTTTTTTACGTATAACACTTTGATTTTTGCTATTTCAATTAAATGTTTTCTCCGCATATATATGTTTATTTAATTAATCAGTTTTAATAATGATTTATTTGTCCCAAAAAAAGTGTGTCAAGTGGAAATACTTAAAAAAGAAAGTAAAAGACCGTTGTAGAAATAAAAAGTAAATAAAGCAAAGCAAAGCAAATAAAAAAAAAACACACAAAGAAAACCATATACGTATAATAAAACCCAGATATTATAAAATTAACCCATCATAATTGAGCACTCGTCATTTCATTAAACGAAGATCTCGACACCAACGCATCAAAACTTGATAATCCACCACGTTCTTCAACACACCAACTGTCTTCCAACTTACCAGCCAATAGCTCAATGAACTTTGAATGGTTATTATGCGCATTGAGATATAGCTCTTTAGAGATAAATTCACGATGTTGTAATGCCTTAGATGCACAACCAGCGATGAATAGCGAGATAATGGAAGATATCGAAGATGATGAGGAATACGATAGAAATAGCTGATCGATGTAGAAACAAATCAATGGACTTGATGAAGTCATTGCAGAGTCTGTTAACTTCAATGACAAAATCTCCAATGCCTGGTGTGTGACTCTAGCTAAGGCTAAATTAGTCTTAATGTCAGCAAAATTCGTCATTGCTGCCACTGGTTTTGATTCTAATGTTTCCAATTGAATGTCACATGTTTGAAGGATAGTCCAAATGAGAGTCATATCAGTCTTGACACCGTTCAGATACTCATCAAATTTCCTTTTTGTAATGCTATCAGACATCCGTAGTAACCAAAATAGCTTACACGAGTTCTCAAAGCAGTTAAGCATAGATCCCAACACAATGTTACCCAACCATCTGTTGCCATCATTCTTTTCCTTGATAAACTCAGAAGAAGAAGACGAAGCAAATAAACTAATAGACACTTGATCCCTAAATTTATCAAATGCCTGGAATGGATTAGGTAACTCTGCCATTTGGTCAAATGTACAGAAATACAACCCCAAGCTTAAACCCACAACGAAATTGGTAAACAATTTCCTTTGATTGTCAACAGTGGATAAATCACTCATAACATCATCCGCCAACTTCAACCCTAAGAATTGATCAATCAATTTTAAAGTTTTCAAACAGACATTTATCCACGATGATTGATTGGCTGTTTTATTATCAACCGAATGAAGTTTTCTGATATCACCAATGGCTCTATTGAAACGGCTACCAATGGCATCTGAATATTCTTTCGTTTTCGAAGATTTAATATCATTTTCTGATGCTGCTCCACATGCGTATAGCATTTCCCGTAATGCTCCATAACTTCCACTGCTGGTACCACTGCTACTAGCTCCCTGGTCAACCAACGATCCTGGGGAGGAACGTAAAGAGGATTCCCCATCGGAAGGAGGAGAGGGAATGAAATTTCCAACGAATTCCTTATACATGGAAACATCGTCATTGGCAATCATGCTTGGAGTCCATGGTAATTCATCAGATTGTAGAGTATTGTATAAGGAGTTGAACATTTGGTTAACAGACTGGGTTTCAATGGAATTCACTTCAACAAGAGTATTAGCCGCGGCAGTAGGAGTAGTAGTGGAAGTCGCAATTGTATGTTCAATGTCAAGCATACTCTTTGGAATATGATGCTTGTATGATTTCAATGTGATCATAGAACACATCTTTGATGGTATATCATACTCTTCATTCATGGAGTCTGTTTCTTCCACATCAATAGGTGTGATCAGTTCACCATTAGTGAGCTGAATCTTGAAAGCAACATCAGCTGAATCACAATCATTTTGCATATGGACAGAACCTGTATTATTACTTACAGAGTGGTCATCAGTTGCGGTAGTATCCTTGATGGAATCATTCGTCGCATTACACGTTGGAGCGGTAGTTATAGATGATTTGATTTCAAAATCCTTTGGTAGAGTCTCTGTGCTATGACCTGGCCAAATGCATTGCAGAAAGTTTCTGGCACAACCGGAGCAAATAGGAGAACACTCGTCGCACTTCTTCTTTCTCTTTCTACAAGTGAAACACCCCGATTTAGTTCTGGTCTTTTGACTTTGTTGATGCTGTTTTTTCTTCTTATTCAGTCTACTTCTTTTAGAAGGATTTGGTATGGGTTTCTTTTCTGAAGAATTGCTGTTTCCTTCTTCTGTACCTTCATTGTCATTATCTGCTGGCGTGTCCAGTTTTCGCTTTTCCTGATGGACGGGAGTACGTTGGTAGGAACTCATAATTGGAATTCTGTAAATGGTTTTTGTAATTTGATATTTCTTGCATTCGGCAACTCACGTAAGGGGACAAAAGGGGTACTTAAATTGATAAAATTAGCTATTCAAGAGCTAGTTGAAGTGGGTATTTATTCGGTTATTATTGAAAATTGGTGGAATAGTAGTAATCTAGTATGAAAGAGGACCATAAACAGGTGAATCATTATACCCGTTTTTTTAATTCATCCTGTTTCTTTTCTTTTTTTTCTTTCTTTTTTTTTCTTCTTCGTCACCTTTTATTTATTTAATCACGTGACTTGTAATGGTGCACGGATGTTTTGTAGGTGAATAGGTAAACACTTTCGTCAAAGATCCAGATGATTACTGTTTCTTTTAATATTAGGTATGTTTAAAGAGGCTAATTATATCTTTAGCGGAAGCTTGTTTATATGCATTATGTATATATGTATATATGTATATATGTATATATAGACTGTTATAGTTTATATAGTGTATTTACCGTTTAAATACACATTTTATAGAGGGTTACCAACTTAATAGTCCGCTTGTAACTGGAACCTCGAAGCAGTAAGAAAACCGCATGTAAGTTCCTAATGCAGTAACTGTGTTTAAAAACGAACCTGACTTTGAATTAATTTTATCTTGCTTACTATAGATATGCCCTCCACTTTACGAATTTTCGCCGACGAACGCGATTTTCCAGATCTGAAATAAGCGCCGTTATCTCTGTTATTCAACTCAACATCGAATATAGATGAACTTATATATAATATTAATATTAATATATATATACATATGCCTGTATATATAAACTATCCATTCTCCTCAATTGTATATTTAAGGTTTCTTAAACCCTTTACTTTCCTTTTTTTTTTTCTTATTCATTAACCCTTCAGAATTGGTCTCCTTTTAATTCTCTTTCTGTTATTATATCTCCCTCTTCATACATCTCCCTTATCGCAATGGTTGAAATTGGCGCTCCTGCAAATATCGAATCTCTGTACAAATTCAAAGACGATGCCTCTGATCCAGAGTTATTTGAAACTTGGAAACCAAGAATCAAGGCTTATTTGGATGAATTGGACAAAAATGCTCTACCAGAGTATAGGGTTCCGGAATCGGAAGTTCCATCAACATTAGATGAAAAGCCATTCAATACTTTGAAATACTTGAATGAAACCAAACATTTGACTGAATCAGAACACATCATCACAGGTTTAACTGCCTCCGAATTGGCTAAGGCAATTGCAGCAAAGAAATACTCTGCTGTGGAGGTGTTGAAGGCATTTGCTCACAGAGCTGTGATTTCTCATCAATTCACCAACTTTGCTATGCAATTTTTCATTGATGAAGGTTTAACCAGAGCAAAGGAGTTGGATGACTACTTGGCCAAAACAGGTAAGACTGTCGGTCCACTGCATGGTGTGCCGGTTTCCTTGAAGGAACAAATTGGTTATGCTGGTAAGATTACCCATGGTAGTTGGGTCGGCTGGTTGACTAATATTCCAAAGGAGAATGGTGTCACCGTCCAAGTTTTAAAGGACCTAGGTGCTGTGTTCTATGTGAGAACTAATGAACCACAATCTTTGATGCATTTGGATTCAAATAATAACATCACTGGTAGAACCAGAAATGCGCACAATTCTTTGCTAACTTCAGGTGGTTCATCTGGTGGTGAAGGTGCATCTGTCAGTTCCAGAGCATCTCCATTGGGTGTTGGTACTGATATTGGTGGTTCTATTAGAGCACCAGCAGCCTTTGCTGGTACTTATGGTTTAAGACCATCAACTAGAAGAATAGCTGTTGCTGGTGGTGTCTCTTCAGGTAAGGGTCAAGAATCAGTTGTTGCTGTTGCAGGTCCATTGGCTAACTCCATGGATGATATTGAATTATTCATGAAGTCATACATTAATGATGGTAAGCCATGGAACTATGATCAATGGAGTTTACCTATTCCATGGAGAGATGTTGCTCCTCCAAATCCATCCGATATCACTGTCGCTATCATGTACGATGATGGTTTGGTGAGACCACATCCTCCTCTTACTAGAGGTTTGAAATTCTTGGAGGAGAAATTATCTGCAGCTGGTGTCAATGTTATAAAGTTTGAACCTTTCTTAATCCAAGAAGCATTTGATGTTGTCAATGAACTATATAGCTGTGATGGTAACTTTGCTCAAAAAGAGATGATCAGACCATCTGGTGAACCATTATTGCCATTGACCAAATGGGCATTGTCCTTCGGTAAGGGTGATAAGGAATTGTCAATCACTGAAAACAGAGAATTAAACTATCAAAGAGATAACTTGAGAAAGGCATATAACGATTACTTTGTTCAAAAGAAGGTTGATTTCATTATTTCACCAACATATACCGGTGTGGCACCTGTGTGTATCGATGATGGTATTGCTGGTCCATATTACTGGGGTTACACTTCATTATTCAATATTTTGGATTTGCCAACATTAGTGTTGCCAACTGGTTTGACACAAAATCCAAAACTTGATGTGAAGGATTCTTCATACGTTCCTAGATCTGCCATTGATAAGATTGAACAAGACAAGTACATTGCAGACTTATTTGTCGATGCTCCTATTGCTTTCCAATTGTCTGGTAGAAGATATTTCGATGAAGAGGTTGTTGCATTCGGTAAGGTCATTGAAAAAGTTTTAAAGGCTTAAATAATTGTTGATCTGTAAATACACATATTCTTATATACATATATATATATATGTGGAATAAATAAATAAATAAAATTAAATAAATAAGAGACTATTTTCTTGGATAGCTTTAAATAACTTAGGGGAATAATATAAACAAAGGATTGTCAATTTGTACTAGCAAAATGGTAGAGGTGGTAATAAAAAATAAATTAATTAGGGAAGTAAAGGGTAAAAGAATAAAACAAAATAAAATAGAAGATACATTTCAATTCAAGACAGGTAAGAATTGTCCAACAATCAACATTGGAATATCAAACACATCTCTCTTGATTGTCCAAACACAACAACATCTCAAATAATCATTTTCATTGGCCTTTCTTAAATTACAATCAGTTAGATAAGTAGCATTCAAATCGCCAAAGGCGAAATCACTGAAACTTCTAAAGTACTTGATCGTGCTTTCATCATCCATTAATTCCACAATGAAAGTACGTTTTGAAAGTAGTGACATTTTGGAGTAACCAGTCATTGTAGCAAATTCGTTAGTCAATGCCACAATTTCTCCGGTTCTTCTCCAAATAATGGTTGGAGATGGAGACAGCGAGATCAGATTCTCATACTCTAGTAGTGTTCTTTGGAAAGACCGTTCTGTGAAAATCAAATCATTCTCAAACAAAGACTTAGTAGCAGAGATGAAAGATGGTCTATATTTCGCCATACATTTTGCAATTTCTATAAGTTGATCCTTATTGAATCTTTTCTTCAAGTATGAGATCAAAGCGTGATATGCCTTTGGATATTGATATGCCTTCACTATACTTGTCAAGTAAATATCATCGGGCTGTTTGATCACATGACGCATGATCAGGGGGGATGTGTAATCCTCATCTTCTTGGAGATCATTCGGAACCTCTTTTGCTGTATTTGGAATTCGAGAATGCTTTTCATTGTACACATATGAGTTTGGGGTAGAATTGTTAGGATACGAGGACACCATCGTGTTATCCAGTATATTAACTTCAATAAAAGGTCTTGTTCCCTTGTCGTCTTCGATATCCCAGAAGTCTTCAGTCGGAGATGGCGGGTTTGTGTTTAACAAGTCGGTCAATTTAACGTATTCCTCGTTGGCCATGTTAGATTCAAAATTCTTGATAGAACTTGCACTGGATAAGATATCAGAAGCAGTTGAGAGAACATCTGGGGTTGCAGTAGATTCCTTTGAGTGATGGCCATCCACCATGCTCGTAGAAGCGTAGAAAAGAGGTTTAACAAACCCAGTGGAGTGAGAGTTTGTTGGAGTATAGTCAGAGTTATTATTACTACTACTGCTGTATGGAAATTGGTTTGAACTATTTGTCGACGAATTATTTGTAGTTTTGGTTGTGCCATTGGCAGTAGTAGTAGTATTCTTATTAGTAGAATTATTAGTGGTTTTCGAAACGATATCAGAAGTAGTACCGTCATGGGTGCTGTTATTATTATTGTTGTTATAGCCTGTACCCATAGGTATTGCCAGTGATCTTGATGGAGCTCTGAATTCCAATGGTGCCTGGTCTTCATTTTCCTGTATTTGGTCATTGGTGTTTGACGATGGAGGAGTCAACAGTATACCAGATGAATCAGTAGTACTACCATTGTTGTTAGAGTTTGATGAGAGTTGATGTCGATGTTGTTGGTGCATTGGATTCAAGAGGGTTGATAGTGATGTCTCGGACATTCCTAGGTTAACTTTAACGTTTGACGGAGTTGGATATAATATTTTATTGGTATGTTGAGAATCAGAGGGAGAGAAGTCAGACCGACTAGTAATGTCCTCTGTTGAAGTTACCGTCTTATCATCAATGTCCCTTTCTGAATCAATGGTAGAGGAGGGTCTTTGTTGCATGGCAGAGCTGTGAAACATTTTAGAATCTGTGCCATTTTTGAGAATGGCAGAGGGTGCACCAGCGGGCAGGGCTTGAGCTGGAGTCACATCCTTATTCGTGTTGATATTCTTTGACGATTTCTTTTGCTTTCGCTGTTTGCGGACACCCCTTGTTGAAGATGAAGTTAAGGTTTCTGCTGATGATGATTCAATAGGCTTTCTTAAAGTTGTCTTTTTCTTTCTAGTGGCATCTTTACAGGAATCAGCAAAGCCTCTCTTTATACAATTCTTACAAGGTCTTGAATCATCACACTGGAGATGTTTAGAATGGCAGAACTCACATGCAACTCTGGTTGGTTTTCTCTGTTGTTTGATCTCTGGAGGTAGTTTTTTGGTCATGGGAGTGTATATTATTCAAATCGTGTTTTTAACAGTGGTATTTCCTTTTGCTTGTTGTTGTTATTGTTGTTGTTGTGTGTTTGGTTGAATTATTGTAAGGACTCACAGTGAAGAAACTAAGAATCTTCAAAATTTACCTGAATTCAAATTGACTTTGCCAATATGGATAGAGAATGACACAGTTGGACCTTATTGAGAGACAAAAGAGAGATATTGAAATAGTAGAAACACCAAGGTTAGAGAAGAAAGTTAAGTATGTGGTGAGGCTTTGATCAAAAGAATTGTATAGTTGTTAAAAATATGATTTGAAATGAAAAAAAAAAGAATATACTGAAAACAATGTAGGACAAAAAAAAAAGTTCAAAAATGTTTTCGTATATAAAACTCATACACTTCTATGTATGAAACGTCTCTGATATTGTTTGATACAGTATCAATTACAAATAAGAAAAAAAAAGGAAAAAAAAAAAAGGAAAGGGATAACTAGCTGTAATGTGTATTATTTTAACATATCATCATCTCATATCGTCGTCATATTCATCGTTATGCAAGTTACATTAATTAATTATTTTTACGAAATAACGAAACGAAATGCACTTTAGAAAAATAAAAAAGAAATAATATTATAATAATTATGTTAAACAAGTTAAACAACAAACAACCCTTACTTTTCTCTGATTGTTGGATTGGTTGAATCAATTGATTTCTCTGGGCAAACCACACAACTTATTAAAGTAAACGAAAGCTCTACCTATTTAGGTAAGTGAGCTAACTTTTCTATGTTTATTGGCAAACCCAATTCTTAAAGTCTAAACTTAGAGCAGGTCTTCTTATCTACCAGAAATAATTACACCCAACATGTCTGTCTATATCATCTATATGTGATACGCTTCACACACTCTCTTCACAATAAGATGACCCCAGTTTCTCTCCCATCTCTCTTTTCAATCTTTCTTCACAGATGGCATTATCTCCCTCTTTTTTTCTTCTCTTTCTCCCTCTCCCTCTCCCTCTCCCTCTCCCTATCTCACTGCACTGGCTGACTTAACACAATACGTACGTGCCATACATATTAATATATTATATAATATAAAAAATAATATTAAAGAATCTGGGGAAACAATGAAAATTTTTGACAATTAAGAGCGCTCTAATAGGGGGCTACGCCATTCTATCCCGGGGTTTACGGGTTGAGTGATTTTTTTTTCTTTAGTTTCAATTTCATTACGTTCGCTACCCGACCTTTCAATCCCGGAGATTAGAACACTTTCCTGGTGTAGAGATGTTTATGAAAGGATGGATGATTTTCAGCTTCAGCTATATAGTGTACATTATATAAGTAGAGCATGTATTATGGAATCAATGGTATAATATATTAATTAAAACTTTGTCCTATAAAATTATACAGTTATGTAAATAAAATGTGAACAAAAAAAATTATAAAGAATAAATCATTGTTATTGTTATATGATCCCATGTAAGTCAATTATAGAGAGAGAGAGAGAGAGAGAAGTATGAATATAGAGTAGAGAGTGTACTCAAATTAATAATAAAAAAACCTCGTATATCTATAACAACACTTAGTTGGACTTGAAGACTTCTAAGAATTGACCCTTGGATGGAGCAGCCTTAGAACCCTTAATGACAGTAGAACCTAACTTCTTTTCGGAGAAGGCCTTGGCATATGGGTTTAATCTTAAAGCAACTTGCTTGTTCTTTAATGGGTTCTTCTTCAAGACATGAGTTCTCTTTTGAGTGGATTGACCAGCTGGTCTAACGACAGCTTGGACTTCAGCAGAGTTGATTAATCTGGCAACATCAGTGTTGGAGACAATGTTAGCTGGTAAGGATTCGTAAACGGAATCTAAAGCAGCAAAGGCGGATTCAGTCCAGATAACAAATCTACCCAAGTGAGCACCTGGAGCTAATTGTAATAAACCTAAGGACTTAACGTTAGCGGTTTCGACACCTGGAACGTTTCTGAAAGCCTTAACAAGACCCTTGTCTTCAGCGTAGACAACCAATGGACCTCTTCTTTGAGTCCATCTTCTGTTTCTCAACTTACCCTTACCGGATCTCAACTTCTTGGACTTGATGACCTTGATGACATCCTTGTGAGCACCAACAGCCTTCAAAGCAGCGACGGCATCCTTGGTCTTTTGGACGGATTCCAAGTCGGAGGAGACAACTAATGGGATTTCTGGAATCTTTTCAACTCTGTGACCTCTAGCTAAAACTAAAGATTGGACAGCAGTGGCAGCAATGGCAGAAGCAGTAGCGTACTTCTTTTCATTGTGGTTGACCTTGACGTGCCACTTTCTCCAGATCTTAGTTGGAGCAAACATACGACCACCTCTACACATGTTACCAAAAGCAGCTTGACCTGATCTGTGGGTACCACCACCACCAACTCTTGGAATTCTGGCAACAGCTCTACCAGTACCCCAGGATTCAGCAGAGGTTTGGTGACCAGCGTTTTCAGCGACAGCGTAAGCTTGTCTCTTGTTCTTGCTGACTCTGGTGAAGACAGAGTGGACAATATCTGGTCTGATTGGAGCCTTGAAGACAGCTGGTAATGGTAAGGTGTTCTTGGTGTTCTTACCTTCTAAGGAAATGACGGAAACTTGTGGTCTAGACATTTTTTTTGATAATATATGTATTAATGATAGGGAAAGAGAAGAGAAAAAAAGAGGGAAAAAGACTATAAACAGGTATCGTAATAACAAATAGTGATATATTCATTATTGAAATTTTTCACTATCAAACTCACTTCCCCCTACATCACCTCTAAAAAAAAAAATTTTTCACGAGAAAAAGGTCGTGTAAAGTTTATCAAAAAAAATACATGTGCCGGGTAACTTAACTCCACAGTCGATCGACTCTATAAAGTTTGAATCTTCCGAGATCGTCCTCTTCAGCTAGCCACCCCCACAGAAGCAAGCCTTAATTGACTGGCATCCGGAGATGCTGCTATAATTATATATCAACTGACTTTATTGTATTTGTATATATATGTATATATTTATATAATCTTTATTAAAGAATTCATCTCTTCTCCTTCCCTCCTTTCCCCCCCCCCCCCTTTTTTTTTTCATATATTCTATTATTATTGTGTTAATATTTATTCAAACTCAATTGATATTATTTGCATTGCGTCTTTCTTTTCTTTTTTTCATCTCTAGTTTAAGTTAAAGACTTCCATACACACTCAATAAAAAAATGGCAAAGCAAGATAAGCTCATCGCAACATCTGACAATGTGCAACAGGGTTCGACTATTCCAGCATCTGTGAAGGCTTTGGTTGATGTTGATCCTTGGTTAGAACCATATGCTGGTGAATTGGCCTATAGACGCCAATTGGCAGACGATTGGTTGGTCAAGTTTGATAAGAATGAAGGCGGTATTTTGAAATTTGCCGATTCCTATAAAGAGATGGGATTGAACGTTTTAAAGGACAATTCTATCGCCTATAAGGAATACGCTCCCAATGCTGTTGGTGCTTGCTTAATTGGTGACTTTAATAATTGGGAACATGATAAAAATATCATGACTAAGGATGACTTTGGTTTCTTTAAGGTTGTTGTCCCACCATTAGCCGATGGTTCTCCAGCTATTCCCCACAACTCTAGGGTTAAGATTTACTTGACCCTACCAGATGGTTCTAAAATTGATAGACTACCTCCATACATCAAGAGAGCTACCCAACCCCCAAAGGAGTACAATAGCTCCAATTATGAAGCTAGATTCTGGAACCCAGACTATACTTATACCTTTAAGAACAAGAGACCAAAGTTGCCTCAATCATTGAAAATTTATGAAGCCCATGTCGGTATCTCAACCCCAGAACCAAGAGTTGGTACATATAAGGAATTTACCAAGAATATCTTACCGATTATCAAAGATCTAGGTTACAACACTGTGCAATTGATGTCCATCATGGAGCATGCTTACTATGCATCCTTTGGTTATCAAGTTACCTCCTTTTACGCTATAAGTTCCAGATTCGGTACTCCGGAAGACTTGAAGGAATTGATCGATACAGCCCATGGATTGGGAATCAGAGTGTTGTTGGACGTTGTTCACTCGCATGCTTCTAAAAATGTCAAGGATGGTTTAAATATGTTTGATGGTACTGATTACTGTTACTTCCACTCTGGTAGTAAGGGTGTTCATGACCAATGGGATTCAAGATTATTCAACTATGGCAGCTATGAAACCTTAAGATTCTTATTGAGTAACTTGAAGTTTTACTTGCAAGAGTACAACTTTGATGGTTTCAGATTCGATGGTGTTTCTAGTATGCTATACGTCCACCATGGTATCGGTGAAGGATTCAGTGGTGACTACAATGAATACTTGAACCAGTTCGGTCCTGTTGATAGAGAATCATTGACTTACATGATGTTAGCTAACTCTCTATGTGAAAAGTATGGTGCTGCTGAAGGTTGTTCCATTACCACTGTCGCTGAAGATGTTTCTGGTTACCCAACTCTTTGTATGCCTCGTAACATCGGTGGTGCTGGTTTTGATTATAGATTGGCTATGTCCATTCCGGATATGTGGATTAAGATTTTGAAGCACACACAAGATGAAGACTGGGATATTGGTGCCATTGCTCATACTTTATCCAATAGAAGATACAAGGAGAAATGTATCTCTTATGCGGAATCCCATGATCAAGCTTTAGTTGGTGATAAGACATTGGCCTTTTGGTTAATGGATGCAGAAATGTACACAAACATGTCTGTGCTATCACCAATGACTCCGGTTATTGACAGAGGTATTCAATTACATAAGATGATCAGATTAATCACTCAGTCGTTGGGTGGTGAGGCTTACTTGAACTTTGAAGGTAATGAATTTGGTCATCCTGAATGGTTAGATTTCCCAAGAACCGGTAATGGTGAATCATACCATTATGCTAGAAGACAGTTCAACTTGATTAACGATGACTTATTGAGATACAAGTTGTTGTACCAATTTGACAAGGCTATGAACACGACGGAAGCTAAATACACTTGGTTAAATGCTGATCCAGCATACATCTCGTTGAAACATGAGGGTGATAAAGTTATTGTTTATGAGAGAAACAACAAGCTATTCATTTTCAACTTCCACCCAACTAATTCATATACCGATTACAGAGTTGGTGTCAACAGACCAGGTAAGTACAGAATCATCTTGAACTCCGACAGAGCTGCGTTCGGTGGTCATGACAGAATCGACGAGTCCAAGTCTGAGTTCTTCACTACAGACTTTTCATGGAATGGAAGAAACAACTTCGTGCAAGTTTACATTCCTTCTAGAACTGCGCTTGTCTTAGCTTTGGATGACGAAATCAAAGCTGTTGAAGGTTCTAAGTGAGTTTGAGACTTGAATGTAAGATAGGATGCCTTTTTTTTTGAAAAAAAAACCCAAAACACTCCCAACACACTTACTTATCTATCTATCCTTTTCTACAGAAATTATTTATTTAGATTCCAATCGTTTCTCTTCTTTTTATTTGTCTTTTATTATTACCCATACTGCTCCATTTTATAGCTCTCTTTTTTTCATCACATATTTCATGTCATTATTACTATAACTTTTAATATTAAGTTTGCTTTGTTGTATAGCAAAAAGAAAGAAAGAAAGAAAGAAGGCAAAAGGTATATATATATATATACTGAAAATTGTATCTTTTAACTATGAATCCAGGGAGAGAGTTATGGCCTTGTTAACTATTTGATCTGTAAATATGTCTAGAAGCATAGCCTGTGCCCTCAAAACACTCAATTTGCATTCTTGAAAGTAACCCTTTCTTGAAATGACAGAGTTGGTACCTGTGCTTTCAAACAACTTGGATAATCTTTCCACTTCCAAGAAAAGGGCATTCTGAACACCCTCCATGACCCTCTTTGACATACCTTCAGGGCATGTGTACAAAACCACATATGACCACATCAATGTATTTCTACAGGTCAACAACGCCTCGATGGCCTCTCTGTAAAACAAACTTTCGATCCAAGACACTCCGGATTCCATTTGCACTTGTTTAATACGGCTCTCTAGTGACTCCACCAATGCTTTGTCCTTCTTAATAGATGTCATTTGGTTATCATATCTTTCAAAATAGAAAATATACCTTTTTAATGCCTGTTTGGTCAGCTCCTTTTTAACTTCATGCTCTTCATCAGGTTTGTAAATATCACAATTGTAATTATTACTGTGTAATGACCACACACCCATGCAGACCCAACAAAACTCATATCTGCATTTACTGCATGTCATATGATTACACCCACCATTCTTTTCAATTGAGGTTTCACATTTCGGACAAAATTTTGTATTCACTGATATCCATTTGGTTGATTCACTTTCACCCTTACATTTGTCGATCCACTGTTTGGTCACCTTGCATGGTAATGGACTGTGATCTTCTTCATTACAGTTATAACAAAATCTATGGTTTTCCTGGCACTGAACAGTTGGAACTAGCAACTTATCTACCAGATCTTTCAAGCTAGCAACTTCGTCTGAATCAAACCCTATTGATTTGATAATGCAATCACAATCTGGAAACGGGCAAAATTTAAAAAGCTTATTGTTCAGTATACAGTATTGACTTGCCACCATATACCAATACCATAAATACAAAGTTGATGTTCTTCGTTTCACTTTCTCTCTCTTCTCCTTGGCTTGCATTGCTTCGTCAAAGTAAAACATCTTTTCCTGTTCGGCTTGTTTTTCCTCATCACTGTTAATTTCGTCATACTCATCTGAAAACTCAGGATCATATTCATGTGGTTGGAACTTTATTGCAATTTCTTCATTTGTCAAGGGTTTTATTGTATCTTTCACTTCTTGTTCTTTGCTTTTGGTCAATTCAACCTCATCACTTAACTCTTTTAGTTCTGATAGTCCCAATTTCAATTTACAAGATGAGTTAGGACAACGAATCATTGTATTTTTCTTCTTTAACTCTTCTTCAATGTACCTCCTATAACACTCTGTGCAATATATGTGGTCACAATGACGCAAATGAAAAGTTTTGAGGCGTTCATCAGGTTCATAGGAAGAACAACAGATAAGGCACATAAATTCTTCATCGGCATCATTTACAAGTGGGTCGGTGTTGACTATCAGAGTAGATTGCGACGGAAGTAAACCAGCCTTTTCCCTGATATCTTTAGGATCGCATGATGTGTATAAATCTTGTAGTCTTGTATCATTCCATGAATAATATAGTAATAAAAGTGCACAATCATCTTCTCCGATCTGTAATACCTGATTCAAATTGGTAATCTTATCCTGGAGAAATTTTTCGATATCTTCTATGTACATTCGATCATATATCATTCTGTGTGTCTTTGTTCCCTTTTCAGTCTTGGATCTAGGGTATGAATAATGTAAATTGGTGTTTGATATGGGTTCAAACCCATCATCACTTTCAAATTCCAGTTCTTCTTCTTCTTCTTCTTCATCTTCATACTCGTCGTAGCAGTCGGAGTCCTCTTCACTCATCTTGTTATTTTGTTGTATGGTTTTGGTATCTTGGTATCAAACAACTTCTAGCTGAATCTATAAATGCTATGTGTCTTTTATTGTTGAAAAGTAAGCAATTAGATCGGAATAAAAAAGAAGAACATCTACAGTAGTAAAAGGAATCTTTTGTGAAGCCTTCCTTTTTCAAAATGGCGCATATCTTTTTTTTTCTGCTATCTCTGCAAATGCACGCTATTTAAATCTTGCTCAGGTCAACTTATATTTTACTTTTACTTTTACCTTCAACACTTAATTTAACTATGATATATATGTTTAGAAAAATACTTAGAAAAGTGGATATTAGATGTACAATACATAAATGATAATTTGGCTTATTTATATATGTTGATGATACCACTTCTATCGGCGCAGACAATCATTTCATACGGTCTTTTCAGAACTATTATTTCATTGATTGAGTCTGTGTGATTCTTTAGAAGCTCATCTTGTTCATTCACTCTTTTTTTAATTGCAGCTAATGTAGAGTCATCATTAGCTACGTAACGTTCATTAGTGAATCCTAAATTAGCATTGATTTGAGTTGATGAAAACACTGGAGAGTCTTGAGAATTCAAATTCTTTTGGCCGCTAATAATAACTCTAGACTGGCCAGGGTTGTTTAAATCCCATTTAATAATCTTTCCCAATGGAGTAGATGATACCAAATAAGGTTTTCCATCGATACCTTCGAATGCAGTAAGTGCAGTGGAACTCTTATCCTTCATCACACTATCAAGGCACAATGAAATTTGCATAAATTCTTCATCAATCAAATCAGGGTCAGAGTCCAACTCCCTCACACTATAAATCTCTATCGTAGAAGTCACTGATGATGTACAAAGCACATTACGAGGCTGTAATTTAGACACATCCCAGACGGTAACATCGGATTCACCACTGCCTCCGATAACTGCAATAAACATGTTCTTCTTCCCATTGATCTCATAATCCTTTGAAATGATTTTGATTTGTCTGATTGGATATACAGTTTTCTTGAACTTTACAGCCTTTAACATTAATTCAAATGAAAGATCCCATAGGCATAGCACGCCTTTATTGGTGCCAATTACCAACCATGATTGATTATCATCAATGACAAAGGATTGTGGGATACCATATGAGAGATTGTTTTGCAAACTTAGAACAACTTTCATAGTTCTAATATCTAACAAAATCAGTTTACATGATGGTGTAGCAAATGCAAGTAATGGCTTTTCATTATTAATCAAAAATTGTATTGAGATTGCATATAGATCTTGCTCTTCAACCTTGTAAAATCTAATCAATGTCAGATCAACAGTTGAGTGCTTAAATCTGCTATTTGGTCTATTCCCTTGAACATCTAATCTAAATATTTTTATAAATCCATCCTTAGTAGCAACAGCGAAACAATACCTTTTATCCATAAAGACAATTGATCTGATAGATGAGCTCATGTTGACAGAAAAAATAGAGCTGGCAGTAGCGCTTGTTTCAAATCTTGAGGTATCCCATAGTTTCAAAAATCCAAGTTCGTCACCTGTGACAAAAAACTTATGATCAGGAGAAACCGTTATGCAATTAATTGCTGCAGTATGTTCAAATAGTCTACCTATAAGAAGTCCACTGTTTCCAATAGAGGAGTTTCTTCTCGTCTGCCCATTCATGTTTTCGTGTTCACTACTGGTATTGCTGTTGTTGTTGTTATTATTATTGTTATTATTATTATTGTTGTTGTTTAAATTGCCTCTATCATTATCCGGGTTTGCAAAGTCTATATCAGGTAATTCTTTTCCAAATTCTGGGAAATCACTTAAAGTAGGAGGAAATGACATACTCTGAAGAAACTTTAAAATATAAGGATTGACACCGCTGTAACTATGTTTTATCTTCGTGGTTATTTTCTGGGAATTGATGGTCTCATCATGAATGTTGAGGCTGCTTGCATCTTGAGACACTATAGATGACTGTTTAGACCTAAGCCCATTTGAGTCAGCTTGTATGTATGTCGTCCCAAGTGTTATGTTTGTATTAAGATTGTTGCTGGATAGGGTTACAGGTTGAGTGCCACTGAAAACCATCTCTTCATTGGCTAGAATCGATGGTGCAGCTTTCGTCATTTCTCCGTATAATAAATTTGAAGGGGGTTTATTATCTGACACCGGCATTTCTGTATATCTGTGCCCAAATTCAGTGGGAAATAACTTGGTTATTTAATTTAAGATGAATAAACAAGTAAACGTATATTAGCTATCAGTAAGGGTTTAATTTCTTATCTCTCACTACTTTAGAGCGCCCATACTAATTTGATTTTTAAAAGTTCTCAAAAAACACATTTAGGAAAAAAAAGTTGGTGTTCTCCGGATTCTAAGTTTTCGAGCATTAATTGATAGCTAAATTCAATTTATATGTCCCTTTTCGGACATAATGGCCTAAAAAATGCCAAAATTCAAAAAAATACTCTTTTTTTTTCAATTTTTGGCAAAAATGATTTATTTCAATTCCTGCATCTATGCGGCTCAAAGCTTATTTTTCCCATAGTTAAGAATGCACAGGACATTCCAATCGTACACATCTCCTCTTATACCCGATAGTTCCTCTTACAGCCGCATGTCCTAAATTTTGACGATTTTACGATATGGCTTAGCTAATATATTCATTTGATAGCCCTTCTCCGGAATAGTGATTCCGTTTTTTCAGATCGTTCATAACTTGTCTGTAGCATGAGTTATGGGCATGTAAAGTTCGTGATTTTTCGCATTTCACGATGGGGATCGAACCCGCGACCCTCGGGCTTTGAAAAAAGAAGTTGTCTTAGACCGTTGGACTATTCGGTCGATTTTGAGAATCTCGAAGGTCCTGGTTCGACATACCCAGAGGTGCTCAAGATAAAAAATTACGTCAGTTATTACGTAAGCATAATTGTTAGAAGAATGTATTAAATGTTGTTAAATAATAACATAAATAAAGGTAATTAGATGGGTATCTATATTAATAATAATAAGAATCTCTGAATAATTATTATTGTAGACACACTTATTTTTAAAAGACCATGATATCTGATCTAATTAACATAAATATATTCCCTTCTGCTTACGTAATCAAATATGTTTAAGAATATCAATATAATGGCCTGCAAAATGTTAGTATTGCACTATAATGTATATCAGTAAATTTTCTGATTCTATTAATAATAATTCATAGCTTTTTAGGAATTAAATAATATTTATTAGTACAGAAATGATGGATATGTGAGCAGAAGTCAAAGATCCCTGTATTTTTTCCCCAACTGTCTCTCTACAATTCAAGTTACTCGCTTCACTTTATTTATAATCAGTAACTAACAAGATGTAGATTATTATTGATACTGAAACACTATATCTGTCACTTTATAGCATTTTTGAAAGAGTGTTATGTGTATTTTTTAAGGAAGTAAAAGTCTGATCAGCTTGGATCACTTGAGGCACTACTTAGACCTGTTACTAGTCCCTAATATAGTTCGGTATTTGCTATATTATAATTTTATTTTTTTCCAGAGATAGCCAGAATGGATATTATAATATAAATGGAATTTAATGGCCAATTCATAGTTGGTCTGGGAAAATACTGTGCATCTTTCTCAAAACATCCTTTGAGCTACCATTTCTGCTTACGTAACAAATTTGGTAATCGATAATTTTGTATGGTAAAAAATAATTATGCATGTCGATTAAACCCTAATTTATGGGGCGATCGACGTTTTGAGGGGACGATACGGATAATTAACTTAGAACCCATTTCATTATGAAATACTATTATACTTATTAATATAGTTCTCGATTAGATAAATAATAAGATTAGTAGAGCCTGAGTCTCTCAGGGTGGAACTACCACACAAACAACCTATATAAAATACATATGTTTAAGAATTAGTGAAGGGGGTTTCCCTTCTTACCATTGCTCAATATGGAAGTTTTAAATCCAGGAGGAACAGTCTGTTGATTCATTTCCTGAGGCAGAACCTCTGGATTATGAATAACGTTCACAAAAACACTTCTTGGGAGAACATTCATTTTCGAAATCAGGGTGACACTGGAGTTATTGTTGTTATCCCGGTCATTAATAGCAGATTTGTTAGTAGCATTGACCCTACCTCCTCCAATTCTGGCAATTCTATAAATATAAGGTCTTAACGTAGCAATCTTCCATAATTCGTTCTCCTCTAATCCAATGCTCTTCAATTTCTCAACTTGTTGTATGTCAAATTGGTTTAATGGGATTTCCAAATTATCAACAACCATGTTCTCTTCAGCGCCTTGTGAACTCAGTCTATACATTGTAGAATTATGGGGATTCGTGTTCTTCTTCATCATAAACATTAACCCTGCACTACCAAATGAATCATAAGAACGATGGACCCCTGAATCAACTCTTTGCCAAAATAATGTAGGGTCATTTTTCAACGACCATAGCTTAGCCATGCTGTAGACGGATCTGGTTAATGGCTTGTGAGCACAGACATATAATGTTTCCCAGTCAAACTTAGTGACCTCATATTGAAAATAGGGACGAATTAAAGGATAAAGCATGCAATACAAATCGGCAACTGATAAATTATTTCCTATAGCAACAATGAGGTTCAACACGGAATTTCTTATGAGTTCATTTGGATGTAATAATAATTTTGTGGTAAGTTTAACTAGATCCCATAGATATTTCTTTCTGATCAGTCCAAGTTTAACCAACTCCATGAATGCCTTTAAAAGATCGATCACCAACAGTTCATCTGGTTCATTCAATGCTTGAGCCAAGAGTGGCAATATGTACTGCTCTAGACTAACAATTCCAACAAAAACAGAAAGTGGAACTATAGAATTCACAAAGCTTAACTTCACCTGCGTGTCTTTATCATTCAAATATGTAATCAAATGGCTCAATATAACATCATTTGTCTTCTCCTTACCGAAAAACGAGCATAGCGGAAGAATGTTATTTAATAGGGCAGCTCTCACATATGGATCAGGGTCTGTCAATAGTTGAACCGTCAAAACTTCAAACCCATCTGTTAATCTCTTGTAGTTGATGTCAGTTAGAGACTCCGTGCTCATTGAATAATTATTTTCGGTCTCTGGATCTTCAAAATTAGTTATCTGACTCTTTAATAAGTTAGCCATTTCATAAAACTTTCTAGCAACAGTAGCTAAATGAGGTAAGCAATTTGCGAAAACGGCACGGACATATCTGCCGTTTAAATTATTAGTTCGAGGAACAAATTTCTGTGGTTCCTGTATATCAGAACTTTTTGTTAAATCTTCTAACGATAAGTAGGATCTTCTTAAGAAACGGTGTAACTTTGGTAATATATACTCTTGGAACAAATAAACATTAACGGGAGTTATAGTATCAACCATGCTCAGTAACTGTGTCATTGATCTTAAAGCAGAAGTTTGGACGTCGTCATCTGGATCATCCAACATATAAACCAAATACGGTAAGCAACGATCTAATTTGGCTTCATCGTGTAACTGTTCTGCAAATGCTATAATTAAATCACAGGCTTGGATCCTAAAGGATGCATGAGTAGTATTTCTAACACTGTGAAGTATTAATGATAATGGGATAAGACAAGCTGAATCCTTCACCTCATTTAATGAAAGCACTTCAGACGTAGATTTAGGAATATGATGTTTCATTCCGGGGAGTCCTAACTTAATTGGAATCATAGATATATTATTCACAAGCTCATTATTTTGAGAATTAGATCCTCCGTTTTCCTCTTCTGAGATTAGCTTTTTAAAACCTAAATAAAGTGCAACTTTATCAAAATCATCATACACATTTTTAATTCTTTCATCGCTTATTGTGAATTGATTCTTTGGATCCTTTGGATCCTCTGCTGTGTTAACGGATAATTTCCTAATGTATGAGTGTAAAAATGTATAGAAATAATCTGGGAAGATAGACTTTCTGTAACGGGTTAGATATTCCTTTGCTTGCAATCTGTTTTTTGGATCAACACTAATCATACTTTGAATCATTTGTCTGATGTTTAAATCGTCAATCGCATCCAAACTTGGGTAGTATTCACCTCTTTTGAACCTAAACATTTGTGCTAATGTGAAAATAGGTAAACTTTCCAAATACAACTCAGCAATGACGCATCCTAATGAAAAAATATCCATTTGCCAATTCAATTCAGCACTTTTATTTAATTCCTCAACTTCTGCTTCATCAGATGCAAGGAATCTTTCTGGGGCAACATAACAAACATGTCTTTGATTTGTGTCAAAATAAAAAGAAAACAATGATGGATTACCCTCTGGAAGGTAAACAGGTTTGAAGAACTCAAAATCTGAAACTAAACACCAATTCCAAGAAGTCAATAAGACATTCTCAGATTTCAAATCTCCGTGAAAGACATTTTTGGAATGTAATTTAGACATACATAACAGTAATTGGTAAACGATCCATTTCTTTTCAATTGGTTCCAGGAATGGCCTTATTGAAACCCGATCATATAAATTGTATCTGATATAAGGACGTGTTAAATAGCCTGCTCTTTGAGAGTCGATAATCATTTCAAATGGTAGAACGTTTGGTAAATCGATCAATTTTTGTCTCAGATTGTCTAGTTGGATAACCCATTCTTTCAAACTGAAGTCATTCCCACCATTGTTATTATTGTTGTTATTATTATTAGTACTATTTGGCTTGATTAGTATCTTAACGACAATTGACCCAGATTTATCCAAACATTTGACTGTTTTCAAGAATCTAGAAGTACTTAATGGTTTGGAGTACTGGATATCATGTAGTGAGTCTATATAGGATGATACAGCAATTGTTTGAGCTGTTGGCACTAAAAGTGATAACTCCGCACCCATTGTCGAACTTCAAAAACTATATGTGAATCACTTTTCCAGTAAGTTATATTGCTAATGATATGAATGTGTACGTATATATATATATCTATATCTGTGTAATTGTTTATCTTCTATCGCCATCGCATATTATTATTATTATTATTTTTAAGTGCGTAAGTGGATTAGCGCTGCTTTCATAACTGGCAACATGTTTTTTTTATCAGCAGTCTTCTGTTTTCACTTTGAGATACTTGTTTGGCCCTAAATGCAATAATTAATTGAAAACTAAAAAGAAAGATAGATAAGGGGAATAATGAAAAGCTCTGCATAAATAGTGCCTATAACTGAAAATAGAAGAGAAATCGGAGTACTAAAAGAATGGGTTTTGCAATATCTGTTTCTTTTTTTTCTTATATTTTTGAAATAAATTGTTTTCTGATCGAATGATGTTTTTTAAACTTGGCAACCTCATCTCTTAATAGTAGCTTTAATTCATCAAGGTTTTTATATCTCCATTCAAAACTGAAATCGAATTGCCTGTCAAGAGTAGGTTCGTTGTCCAAGTTTCTAACTCCCGCTAAAAATCTATGTGATATGCTTTGCTCAACGGTGAATCTAGATACCTTATCCCAACATATTAAATTAGCTATCAAATTGATCGCATCAGAGCTTGCATGGGTGTAAATATTATGCCAATCTTGTTTTTGATAATGGAGTTTGAAAAATTCTTCTGAAACAGTGGAACCGTATGCTGTAAGAATGTTTCTAGATGGGGAGCCAAGTATTTTGCAAATTTGTGTAATTTGATGTGCTTGATCGTCACCAATAAACAAGGGTTTTCTTCCATACATCTCTGCCAAAATGCACCCCACAGCCCACATATCAATTTCCTTTCCATAGTTCTGTCTAGCCAACATTAACTCTGGAGCTCTATACCATCTAGTAGCAACATAACTTGTAAATGGGGTTGTTTTGTGCTTGTGGCTTATGAATTGTTCACCAACACCCCTGGACAAACCAAAATCACAGATTTTCAACTCTCCCTGAATGCTGACCAATATATTTCCTGGCTTCAAATCTCTATGAATAACATCAGCCGAATGAATATATTTAACTCCACATAATAGTTGATAGAAGAATGACTGGATATGAAACTCTGAAAACTGGATGGTAGAATAAATAACCTTTGCTAAGTCGTAATCTATCAGCTCTTGAAAACAATATAGTCCATCATATGGTTTTATAGACACAATATCCAAATCCACCAAATTAATTATGTTCTTATGTCCCTTAAAGAATACCATAAGTTTTAATTCCCTAAGAGCTCTTGTCAACAGAACTTCATTGCCAAAGATACCGCTGACTTTCTTAATGGCAACCGATGATGCATCTGTTGACTGTAAATCTATAGCCGAACAAACAGTACCGTACGATCCCTTACCTAGCAATCCTTTAATCTTGTATCTGCAATCAACGTAAAAATTAGCCTCTTCATAAATAACTCTGTTTGGTATATGTCTCCTTTGCTGTTGAAGTAACTGGTACAGATGTGGTAGTTGTTGTTGCTGTTTTTGCTTGTACTGGACTGGTTGTGCAACCACCTCAGATAATTGAATTGGTCTCTGCTTCGATTTTGAGTGTAGCCCTCTATCTATCGTATGTAATTCAATGTCATTCATTCCAAAATTAAACAATTTGATAGGTATTACTTTGTCGATTGTGTTTTATTGGGTGTTAATAAAAAGAAATCGTGTCTTTAAAGGAAAAGAAGGTGGTATTAAAAGGGGATCAAACAACAAAAGAATCAGCCACCCGCTATATGTCAATGCGCGGTGTGAGTTGAAGTAACTGAGAAGTATAAATTTATTATGAAAAGAAAAAAAGCAATTAATATATAATAAACGGAGATACATACATCTACGATGATAAAAGCAGGTGCAATTGAAAAAGAAAAGCTAAAGTATACATATAAAAGGGACTGTAAGTTATTATGCAACAATACCCCCCAAAAGAAAAACCAGTGAAAGCACCAAAAGGAACGCAAATAAGGACACAAAAAAAATTAATAAATCGCCCCCTCCATGAGAGAGGAAATCAGTTCACGTGTAACAGTAAGAAGGTGTAATACCACCATCAGGTATATGAGATAATTCTAATTGTTGGAATTTATTAGAGGATACATGGAAGTACAATCCTGTAATTGAACCGGTCAATTGATTAAAGCAAACGTAATAAAATCCAGCAAACGAGGCACCAGATATATCAGTGACTTTAGCATCAGGAATTAAAAATAATTCTTTCCATCTCATGTATAAAAACTCATTATTTAAGGCATTGTCGTATATTTCTTTATTAGCAGAGTCGTTCTCTAAGTCGAATTCCAAATTTCTCCAGGATGGGAATCTTCCCCAATGTTGTAAATCATTTCTTTTCGAAGAGGTCCAGGACTCGTGATTAGTGAAAAAGGAATAGTGTTTGCCAACAATTTCTCCTTTGAAAAAAGTGGTGATTTCCGGATGTGACTCTGTTAAGCCATGAATAGTTAAAAATCCTCCGATATGAGATCTGCTTAAATCAACCTCTTTCAATTCCACACGAACCTCGTATGTGGATCTACCAGATTGCTGTGATCCTATGAATGAAGAGTTTGGCTTTAAGAAAGAGGATGCATGACTGCTATATGAGGATCTAAAGAAATCCCTAATTTTCGGTAGTTTCATTGACTTTGAAACTTCAAGGGTATTATGATTGTTTTCAACGTCATCTTCTTCCATGTTGACATCATGATCCCCCGAGTATTGACCGTTGGTATCTAAAGTTGATCTGTAGTTATTATCATTTTCTATATTTATCGCTGAATGTGATTCGGGGTTAGAACATTGTTCTTCCGCCTCGGGATTATGTGTCTGTGATTTTGGTTTTTGTAAATCGTGTTTTGCCGATGATTGACCGGTTGCAAAACTAGACTTGGAGTGAATCTCCGATTTTGAGGATGGCATTTGTGAGGTGAGGTTGGAGGAAAAGGAAAGAATTAGAAGGAACGGATGGTAGATGTGTAAAAAATAATAAAGCCAAATAGGTAAGCTGACTTGTTGATAAATGTGGGTATCAAAGAAATAACTATGGATATATGTATATATGTTTGTATAACAACACCTCTATTTCAAATGTTAGATGAGAGATTGAAAATCAAGAAGTGTTGTCGTGTTGATGTTTGTCGGATATAACGTTTACAGTTTGAAACCTGAATGGAAAGAAAGAAATACAGGTTGGTTCAAATGGACACAAAAATTCTGAATATCTAATTGATAATATAACAACTATCAATTAAATCACTAAATGAATACAACAATGATGGCTCAAAGAGTGTTTTTTTTTTCGTTCAGTTATCACTTGTATAAAAATAAAACAACCCTGTATGACTATATTTTTTGGGCAAATTGTAACCATAAATGGATTAAAATAATTTTCTGAGGTGTTTTGTGTTTTTTTTGGTGATAAGAACTCCAATTGGTTATCACACTACCATAACCTTGTCACGTGACTCTTATCTGACTTCTCAAGTCTGCTCCACGTAGAAGAAGTCTACTAAGAGAAGTCAAACTAAGAGGGCTGTGCACAGATTTCCGCAAAAAAAAATATTTTAGATCGACTTCTCTCCGTGATAAGATTTCATTTTAGGAGGAGGAAGAAAAAAAAAGAGTCAAAAAAAAACTATATCTAATATATTCATATATTTGTACATATATATATATTTATTTATATAAGAATATTCAAACTTAAAAGTAACTAGGAAAGAGGAGAAGTAGACTTCATATCTTGTCATATAAAAAATACATAGGATAATATGACAGAGGAATCCGAAATCTTTTTAACTTTGGATGAGAAGCCAATCGATGATCCAAACAGAGCAGTGAAGGATATCTTTGCCGGTACAATTGGTGGTATTGCACAAGTGTTAACAGGTCAACCATTTGATACAACTAAGGTCAGATTACAATCAGCTCCTCCTGGAACTTATTCATCCTCGTTGGATGTTGTCAAGAAATTGATTTCCCAAGAAGGTCCATTAGCCTTTTACAAAGGTACTCTAACACCATTAGTCGGTATTGGTGCCTGTGTTTCCATTCAATTCGGTGTTAATGAATTCATGAAGCGTTACTTTAATAGAGTCAATGGGGGTGAGGGAAAGATGACCTCATCACAATTTCTACTTGCTGGTGGTGCTGGTGGTTTCTTTAATGGTTTCCTGGCTGCACCAATTGAACATATCAGAATTAGATTACAAACACAAACTACCGGAGTCAAAGAATTCAATGGTCCAATCGATGTTATTAAAAAACTATACTCTGAGGGTAATGGTATTAGAACTATATTCAAGGGTTTAGGTCCAACTTTGATCAGAGAATCTATCGGTATTGGTGTTTACTTTATGACTTTTGAAGCATTGGTTAAAAATGAAATGGATACCAGATCAATTAAAAGAAACGATGTCGAAAGTTGGAAATTATGTCTATATGGTGGTTTAGCCGGTTATGCTATGTGGTTGTCAATCTATCCTGTTGATGTCATAAAATCCACACTACAAACTGATAGTTACAAAAAGCCAACTTTGAAGAATTCATTCCAGGCTGTCTCACATATATTGAAGACTAATGGTACTAAGGGTTTATTCAAGGGTTTCACACCAACTATACTAAGAGCTGCCCCAGCTAATGCAGCCACTTTCTTGGCCTTTGAACAAGCTATGAGAATTATGGGTTAATATACTAATACTAATAATAATAATAATAATAATAAACTCTCTCCTCTGCAATCTCAAACTTCACTCATTATTTCAGCATTTCCATTCCAAATTAAATCAATTAAATAGAACCCTGTTTTTTTTCTTTATTTATTACATCACATCATCTATCACATGTACATGAGCTTATGTGTTCTTTGCTTAATTTCATTTCTATAATCTTTTAATCACTGTTTATATTATAAATTATATATAAAAATGTATAGACAAAAAAAAAACAAATGTACTTAATTTATTTATTTATATTATAGATTCCTCTATAGTTGTAGCTACTCTTCTAGCCTTCTTAAGAGATAATCAACTTCAACTTTCTTTGTTAAAGGAATGACAAAGTGTTTGTAGATGTTAACAATAGTTTCAGGTTTAACCTTACTTTGAATTTGTTGGGCGTATTTCAATGTTGGATCGGTACCATAAGCTCTACCCTTTTCAAGTAATCTAACCAAAATCTTCTCTTCAACTGCAGAGTTTGTAATTGCTTCTTCAATTCCTTCAATATCCTTTTCTTTAATCAACTTGGTGAATCTTTCAGTTTCATTTTTGAATTTAGCTTCAGCGACAAACTTACCAAAATGGATACGACGAGATAGTGATTGAAGCACGTCAATGTCAGCCAATGCTGTGGAACCAAGATTTTCAGGTTGTTCACCAGCTTGTGATATACCTGGGATCATTTCTTCGATGTAAATTCTCTTGATTTCTTCATTGACATTGATTTCATTAGTGTATGATGCTAACACAGGAGGATAATTCAAACTTGGCAAGAATGCCTTTTGCAAATGCTTTGGGAAAAATGGAACCTCGTCCGGGGATTCGTATCTTCTAACTTGTGCATGGATTTGTTCGTGTCTGAGAAGAATCCAATCCAAAAAAGAACCCTCAAATTCAGGAATTGGGAACTTATTAGCTTCGTAAACTGATGGAGATTGATAGAATTGTGAACGTTCGATAAGATTGAAAATGATGGTATCTTCCATACGCACCAACGATTCACGAATGTTTGCCAAATCTAACACCGTCTCTGGTTTCTTGAAATCCATTGTGAATAATCTTCTTCTTTTGAGATATAATTGATGTGGCCTCTTGATCAATTGTCTTAAAGGAAACATAAGCAATCATAAAAAAACTCCACCACCTAAAAGAAAATTGTGTTTCTGTTATCTATGATGGGTGTGATGGTATGTCGTCGATTTAATTTTTTTAAGCGAGCTAACTTACTTACTGTACGTGTGACTCAGTGTAACATACACTATTTAACATTTTATCCGTCCATAAAAATATTAAATATTAAAAACCAAAACAAAACAAAATAATGCAAATACATAAAAGAAAGAAAGAATCCATATAAGTATCCATAGCAAAAATGGAAGAATTAGAAAGAAAGAAAGAAAGAACATAACATCGTAGAAAAGAGTTTATCAACATTGAAAAAGCAGAGCATGGTAGTATCAATGACCAGCATGAACTGCAGCATGATGGCCAACAGAAGAAACCCCGACTATTGTATTAGAAACTGGTGGAACACCAACGTCAACGTCGACATCAACATCAACATCAACATCGTTTTCTCCATTTGGAATATCAAATTTTTTCATTCTAGTGGCACCACTCTGTGCATCTTTCATGATGATATTCTTTCTGTTTAAGTAATTGATCATTTCATCAACATCTCCAGCTCTCAATAACTGGCCAATGAATCTAAACCATTTTAATCTATTGATTCTGTCTTCCTTAGAATCACCCATACCATAGTTTGCATATGCATTAGCTAAATCTTGTTCAGATCTCTTAGTCATCTCCATTGATCTAGCCAATGATTCGCTGTAAGATCCTCCAATGTAGTCATCATAGAGTAAGATATGCGCCATTTGTAATGCTGTGTACACCAATGTCGTCAATAGTAGTGTGATGAAAATATTTCTTCTATTTGTTTGAAACTGCTCATATAATGACGAATTTGGATCAACGTGCCTCCATGATTTGTCACCATTAAACCCATAAGCAGATTCATATGAATATCTACCATTGTCCTCCCATGTACCATACATTCCAGCTCCATATGTGGATGGGGATGATGCCTTGTGCATGCTTTCATAGTCCCTTAAGAAACTCGACGAATTATCCTCCCATCCAATACCATATTTATCATAGTTTGTCTTGGTACGGTTATTTTTCAATAATGTGTAAGCAGCTAACACTTTCTTAAATCTGTCCTCTTTCAATACAACTGTTAAGATTTCATCCTCATTAGTTGTGAAGAATTTCTTTTTGTTAAGCAAAACACCAATATAAGCCTTTGAGTCAGGGTGATATATTTTAGCTAATTTGAAAAATCTCTGTTTCAACTCCTTTTTATCAAAGTCTTTCTCGTTCTTGAATCCTAACACTTGATATGGGGATGTATTTTGATGAGATGGGTACCCTTGTAACAATTCAATCAATTCTGGATCATGTTGGCTCACCGGATCATTTGGTTCATTATTGGAATCATTAGGTGCCCCATTATTGTTATCCTTATTATCATTACTGTTATTATCACCAGTAACAGTGGCGTATGAACGATGGTATCTTTGGCTCTTGTGGTTTTGTATCAATGTGTTTCTTGCGTGTATATGAAAGCCCGAAACTCGGGCTTCTTCGAGCACAGTAGTATTCCTCAACGACGATCTAGAATAACAGGAATAGTTTCTAACAACAGCATGATTCACATATTTCAGGGCATATGTAATCCTAGTTAAATGCGTATAGGGGTTTGATATAAGTGTTAAACATTGTGGCTTCAGTAATTTGGTAGGAGCTGATGTAATCATAGTCCGATAAGATAAACTTGGTGTGTGTAACGTGGGGGGGAGAAGGAAGAAGTATGTATGACGTTATTAAATCACCGATAATCTCTATCCCAGGTATCTTAAACTGTGTATGCTATGCAATTTGTTTGTATATCTGAATATAGGTATTGGTGTGTGTATATTTAATGAAGAAAACTCAGATAAAAAGGAATGTAGTAATGGCAATTTCGATCTAATACATGTAAGATGAGAGCAAATTATTTTATTTTTGCCTTAAAAATGCGCATTTGGTTGGTTTTTTTAATTTTGGTAGTTAGTAGTGATGGATGATATTTACCGAGTTCTCTTTTTTGATTGTTTTGATTCAGCACCTGCTTGCTTTGATTTCCTGATGATTTCATCTTTATTATAAAGATCTGTATATGTGATATATCATCCATCAACTGTTAGTTAATTGGATGGAACTAAAACTAGTTGGCGGTCTTTTCCATTCACCCAGTTTACTGGTTGTTGAATTGCCGGCGCGGTTTCATCGGCCTTTACTCTGTTTAGTTTTACCGCTTCTTGCTTCAAAAAGAAGCCAGCTCCCGTATTTAGTTTATATTCCTATATACACGTATAAATAAAAGTATTAAGGGGAAGGTGTATCGATGACCAGCTAACTAGGATTATGGTGGAAGTAAAAATCTTGATCTTTTCTGACCAAATTATAATTACCATTTGACATCCTTCACTATGGATGAAATATCCCTTACCAGGCCTCATATCTTATCACCTAGTCTGAAGGAGGCATTCAGAATTCATCGTTTCCATTTACTGAATAAATAAATACCCTAAAAATGAGACTGTTATAGTCAAAAAAAGGGGACACATTAATAGAAGGAATAGCTAATAGTTAAAGTAAAGGTAAGGTGTAGAAATGACATACTATTAGTCTACTCTCTCAACCTTTTGGCGGCGCGCCTTAACTATGGGAAGGGTTATTCAACTGTCCGATTTTCATATTTCTGTATTCAAAAGATCGATTTCACAATAATCCCTATAATAATCCACACACATCTTTTAATTGATATCTTCGTATTGAAATAGATAAAATCTGGCATAGGGTTTACATAAAACTAAATTATTAATACTGATAGGGGATATTCAGCCCACAAATCACATTTGAAATAATGATTGCGACGGGGATTGAACTCACGACCCTAAAATTCCCGGATAATTGCACTTTTTGAAATAAACCGCTTGGCCAACGCGACAAATTTGGATCGAGTGATGGTTCAAATCAACCTACTTGTGATTTTTCAAGAAAATTTCCGACTTCTTGAAAAGAAATTGAAAAATGAAGACTTATATGATTGAAATATACAGTTTCCATGTATTTATGTAAAACTTGAATATCTAGAGTTTATTATAATATGAGTGATATAGTTTTAAGCGTACTGTAAATATGACATAAATTGAGTTGAATCTCAAATTTCACTTTTTTTTTGCTACTCAACTCCTATATTTTCATGTATTTCAGAATAATACTCCACATAACAATATATATAATACTAACTCATATTAATCTGCATTACATTAGCTATCGTTTAATATATTAAAATATGACATAATTCCCGGTGCATTTAGGGTTATTTTCCATCTTAAAGTAAACTTTTGCGAGTATGTTTTTTGCTTCCTAACTTTTCATAGCTCGAACAATGCTATAATAGATACGTATGATGATAGTTTGACTTGTTTTATGAATTACTATCCCTAGATAATATAAATATCACATTAAGTGGATATTGATCTACCAAAAAATTGTTATTGTGTTGTTATTTTCAGACACTAATGACAACAAATCTAAATCGTTTATTTTCAGTTAAATGATATTGTGCTCCCATTACTAGTAATTCCCCTCGTAGACCTGGATTTACTGTTTTTACTCTTAACAGTTTTACTCATATTCTGCATATAATATTAGATACACTTTGTGGATTTTTAATTAGAAGTAAAATACTATTTAGAAGGGTATAACTGTCACGTTATTTTAGTTTATATTCACACATGGCACTGGTCAAATCAATATCCGTTCAATAACATTGATTGAACCAGGATCAGCAATGAGCCTTTTGAAACTATTACACTTATTAAATAATCTGATAATTCCACAGGTCCGATGATTGAACCAGGATCAGCGATGAACCCTTTGAAACTATTATACCTGTTAAATAATCTGATAATTCCACAGGTCCTGATAATCCTAAAGCCATTGACGTACCGGGAAGTGTATATCCAGGTTTGTCTCACCAACACAAGGACCAGGGGGTTTTTGCTAAGCTTCGAGAGCAAAACAAGCTGTCAAAGAAAGCAATCTACCTTTCAACAGAAGAGAAATATAAAAAAGTCTTTGAAAGAAGGATATTTCGATGTTATACCGGCAGAAAGAAACAACAGCAGATGAAAGTAACCATTCCAGAAAGTTTAAGGATTGGTTTTCAGAACCATTTAAAAGGGTTCCCTGAAAACGTAATGGGATATAAAAGTATCCATATCATAGCTCAATGGGATTTACCTTAATATACATCAGAACATCCATTTTCAACCTGGCGTGTCACAGCTGATATTGAGCTAAGTTTTAAACTTCACGAGACTAAAATGGAATATATCTTCGTGGATATAAAAAAGAGTTCACTAGAGCTGCTTGAATAAATCCTTTAGCAGTGTTAAAGTTGTTATGGTTTGATATGATTTCACATCGATGTCTCTAGACATCTGTTCAAAAAGTTAAAACAATTCTTAAAATAATCTGCTTCAGGGCAAATTTATTTTAATAATTAATCGAATAACTGCAAATACCTGCTACTTTAATTGATTATTTCTATAAAGTGTTACCCCAAAATGAACTAGAATATTTATATCGCTGTAAACCTGCTTGTTTATTGCATGAAATGTTAATTAAGTTAAAAATATGAAAAAGTTTTGAATTTAGGGAAATACTTAGTTTGGATGAATTTAGCATCAAATTTAAGAAATCGTGCGGGCTTAGCTCAGTCGGGAGAGCGTCAGACTGAAGATCTGAAGGTCCTGAGTTCAATCCTCAGAGATCGCATTCTTTTTTTAGTCATATCCTTTTTAATTTTTAATTTTAAAGTGAAAACTAAATAGCTCTTTTACCTTTTTTTTTGTTGTCTATCAGTATTATGTTATTATATATATACAGAGTTCATGAAAAAAAAGTATGACAACCAATGAGATGGCAAAAAATAAAATAAAAAGAGGTAAGGTAAAGAAAGATTGAAAAAGAGGCATATACGAATAATCGTCATCATCATATTATCATTATATTACACATCGGGTGGGGTTTAATTACAAAGTAATTAATTATCTTTTGACAAATTGGCAGAAGTTAATGCCTTATTACCTGTTGGACTGTTATCATCAATGAAAGTAGTTGAAGGAGCAGTAGTAGATTCATCTAATTTTTGGTAAATGCTCATGATAGCTAACACTCTATCATCTGAGTTGAATTCTCTACACCATTCACTTTGTTTTTCAATACTGGTTTTAACCCATCTAGATGGCCAATCTGATTCTTCCTCAAGGGCTGAATCCATATCTGATTTTTGGAAAGGTCTGTAGTTTTTCATGATTAGACCTAGCAAACTTTCATTGTACTCAATTTGTTGCTTTCTTTTATTGTAGAATCTAAACAATCTCTCTGGTTGTTTTGTGAATCCAGATGTGTTGAAGTTTCTTAACACTAAAACCGGTTGTAAGAAGAAATATGGAATTCCATCCTTAGTGTTTCTACCGTTAATCAAGTCCAATTCAGGAGCAATCTCTGCTGAGGAATACTCATTTGACTGTATGTATGGTTTAGGCACTGGGTTCATATTCTTTTCAGCATCGTCATCATCATCCTCACCAAGATCAGTTGGCTTTTCAACAGGGTTACCATCTGCATCTAGTTCTTCGACCTTAGGCTCAGCTGGTGGATCATCAGGCTTGTACAATGGTCCAAGCAAACCTTCATGAACACCATTCATGTATTCCTTAAAGGCACCCCTACCTAGACAAATCACACCACCTGCATCCTGTGGTTTCTCAACCTGTGTATCTTCTTTGATTATTTCTTTATTATGGTCCTGCGTGAAGTACGTTATACCCAAAACGTCTTGAGGCTTGTACAAATCTCTAACGGCAATTGTTTTTTCCTCTTCATCTTCAACCTTTGGCTTTTCCACAGCTTGGAATCCAATTGGGGCCAACCATTTCTTTTTATCTTCTTCATTAGCTTTACCATCTGCATCAGAGGACTGCTGTTTGTCAGAATCATCAACAACAACTGGCTTAGTATCCGGTAGACCCAATTTGGCTCTACGAATGGATCTAATCTCTTCAGCGACAGTTGATCTTATATCACCTTGTCTGGTTTCTGTTAAGATGTCAAAATCAATTGATGCAGAGTTCAAGATTGGCTTGACAAAACGTCTTAAGTATCTGAAACTCTCAGCCAAATAATCATTTGGGGGTGGAACAACATATATTCTTAATCTTCTTGGAATCATATTGATGCCAAATTTTTCATCACCGAGATATTTAACCTTCTCCATGTATTCTTTTCTCAATTGTTTTTGTTGGTACTTATCATACACTATACCACCACTTAAAGTAGCTAGAACTGTCCAGAAAATCATCCAATTTCTAGATGGTAGTTTTAAACTCTTGATACCCATCATTTCCAATGCTGGATTGGTGTAACCTTTTTTTGGAGGAGGAGGAGGAAGTGGAGGAGTAGCAGCTGAAGCAGGAGCAGCAGGGGCAGAAGCAGCAGCAGGAGGAGTAGCTGGTTTAGCACCTTCTGCTTCTGGTACAGGTTTAGATTCTGACATGGTTTATTGATTTAATATGGCAAATGGAAGAAATAAAAAACACTATACTTATTGTACTAGGTAATAGTTGATCATTTTTATTATTATAGGCGATTTTTTTTTTCATCCATCTCCCTCGTCAAAATATTTTTTTTTTTTTCAATTTATTTTCAACTTTTTTCACATAATCTACACGTTTGGGAATGATGATAACATTGCTTTTTTTTTTATTAATAACGAAGCATTATAATATAAAATACACATTATAGATTATATATAAGGAAAGGACGAGAGAGAAGGGGGAGGAGGAAATAATAGAAGAAAGGGGGTATATCCAATAGCTGGAGAGAGAAAGAGAGAAATATGGACAATACCAATCGTTATAATAAAGTTAGAGAAGGGAGGGCAAAAAAAACTCTAATAAAATAGAAAAAAAGGAGATAAGTATAGGATAGTGGTAGTAAATAATCGTAGTATTAATAATAATGATAATGATAATCAGAAAGTATGGACATAAACTTTTAACATAACTTCTTCAATATCATTCATTACCTTTCAAGGCTCTAATCACAGTAGGTCTTCTCATCATATGCTTTGTCCATTTGTACACTTCTGGAAACTCTGCTTTCAAGTCAATACCAATCCTGTCAACAACATAGTTCCAGGTGACAAAGCATAAATCTGCAATGGTCATTCTATCACTAACCAACCACACCGGGTAGTCAAAGTACCGACTTTGTGACAATGGTGTCAATCCTGCCGAGTAAGAAGCTGCATTTTCAGCATCCATCTCCATTATAATAGCTTCACGTCTTTCTGCTAGAGCCATCTCTAAGACACCATACACTCTACGCACCTCATCTGTGTATCTATCGATAGCTGACGGAACATCAATTGAATGAAAGTATCTGAAATGTAAAGCTTGTCCAATCATAGGGGAATGGCCCGAAGTTTGAAAGAACAACCAACTGAGAATCTGGGATTGTTCCACCAAGTTATCGGACCAGATTTGACAGTGTTGAAAGCCAAATTCTTTGATTTTCTTCTCCACCAAGTACAGTATTATAGCTCCGGATTCCCAAATGGACACCTGTTGATCTTGGTTGGTATGGTCAATCAAGGCTGGCACTCTACCGTTTGGATTTATAGTCAAGAATTCAGGGGTTCTTTGTTCACCCTTATTAAAGTCCAGTAAAATAGTGTTGTAGTTATATCCCAATTCCGACAAGATGACGGCAATTTTGAAACCATTAGGAGCAGATCTGTGGCTGATCAAGGTGAATCCATCGTTTGGAGGGCCATTTTCAAAAAAACTTTTAAGTTTAGAGACAGAGTCACTGTCTAGTTGCTGATTTGTTTCTTGTTCATATTGATTTTGAATAGCATGATGACTTATAGGTTGCTGTTGCTGTTGTGAAGAGGATGGTTGTTGATTATGGCCAGCCGATGACTGTATGCTGTGCTGATTTTGTTGTTGTTGTTGCTGCTGCTGTTGCTGCTGTTGTGCCTGATTTATTTGATTTTGTTGCTGTTGTTGCTGTATATTCTGTTGCTGTGTATTCTGCTCCGAGGGATTTGTTAGATGGACACTTCTTAAACCTGCAGATAGGTTCGAGATATGATTGTTTCCCTGCATAGTGTATGTAGTAACTGGGTAAAGATGAGTGAGATTTTTTACGCCAAGAGAATAATTAGAAGCAATCTATTGATCAAGGAAATAGAAATAGAGGTAGAAATGGATTCTGGAACCTGGAATATATATAGTTGGATAAGAAAGACACACACAAACAAGGGATTTGAAATGCCTTTTTTTTTAATATGTAGATGATTTGTCGGGTCTGTAAGAATTTTTTACTGTGGTGAGAGTGAGTGTGGTGAAACTTTCCTTTTTTTCTTCTTTTTCTTTTTTAAACACACAACCAACTAACTAGAGGGATTAAGGGAACGAATACTCTTTCAATAAATAAAATAAAACTGACCGTAGTGAAATATACAACGAGTAGAAGAACAAATAAATGATGATTAAGGAAGAGGAAGTGGAAGAGACTAAGGTTGGAACACAACAACAAAAAAAAACCAGGTTCGTTGTCTCTTCAAAATGATGATGAAAAAAAAAATAATAATAATTAAAGTGTTAACATAATAGACTACGACTACGATGAGATATATTATTATTATTATTATTATTATTATTATAATGTTAGAAAGTGTGTAAAATAGACTAATCTCATCTGTCTGTATCCACAGCCAATTGATATTGACCGATAGAGGAGGAGGAGGAGGAGGATATACTGTAATAATACACACACGGTGTAAGCCGGCGAGTCGCCCGTTTGAAAGAATGCATGATGCCCGTGGCTAGTGCCGCGAGAAGTGATTATTATTATGACTCTCTTCCCTCCTCCCCCTAAAGTGCCCTCTCTCTCACTCTCTACCCCGTGCCAGTGCCAGCGCTAGCACCTACCAACGCAAAAATTTCCCTCTCTCTCTCCTCCTGCATACATACAGGCCCGGTCTCTCCCCCACATGCCACATCAAAACGAGCTTCTATTTGACGGATTCTCTTAATGATAAACTGAAATTGTGTATGTATATGTATGTAAATGATCGACTTAGTTTTCTTTTTCTTTTTCTTTCTCCTTCTCTTACCATTCTTGATCGACTGTTAGCTAGTATATATATATATATATATATTGTAGTAATTACTCTTACGAAGTATTAGGTAATCAATCATTAATTATAATTTGTTTCCACCAGGAGTCATAGCCTGAGACGTAGAGCCGCTCATCAGATTTATAATACATGAACAATTTTTCGAAACAATATACTGGTGATGATGGCCATATATATGACTCAGGTAAAAATATCTTTAAGTGATCATTATAATCCTACGATGATTGACAAGACTATAAGACAAAAAAAAGTAAATTGCATGTAATTCTACCAGTTTATATATTTGCTTGATCAAAAAAAAAAACTGGTGAGTTTTAAACCCCCCGAGTTCCTCTTCTAAATGTTACAATTGAACTTCGATTATTGATATATATTCTTACTGGGAAAAGGTCTTAACTACCTGTGATATATATTTATCATTTAATTCAGCAATACCTGCAAGCAATAATGCTTTTTGTGTTTTCTCTAGTGCTATATATATATATATATTTCATGTGAACCGGCTACGTAGCTACTTTATGCTTTTTTTTTTCTGTTAAAGATATAAATATATATATATATATTAAGTAAGAAAGGATAAAAATCAAAGATAAAGAAAGAAAGAAAGAAAAGGTACTAATCATAAACGAAAAGAATTGGTTTTTCTTTTTCGAAAACAAAAAAAATGCCATGTAAAAATGTTTTTCTTTTTCCTCCTATTTTTTTTTTTCATTCTCCCAGGACATTAAAGAACAAATATGTATAAACAATAAATAATAATGGGAAAGAAATCAAATCTTTACAGAAATATCTTGAGGGGGAAAAAGGGGAAAGCAAAAGGAAAAGGAGGAACGGGAAAGAGTAATATGGAAAAAAAAACCAAGGAATGTACAAAATCGTAAAAAAAAAGGAATATAAAGATATAAGGGATATGAAAAAAAAGAGGAGATCATGGAGTATACACTGGAAAATATAATAATATAATCGAAATTCAAAAGAAAAAAGGAGGGAGAGGGAGAAAAACAAAAGGAATTAAAGCATATAGATAGACAAAACAGACAGATGGGGCAAAACAGGAAAACCAACAATAAAAAAAGGAAGGAAGACAGGAAGGAAGGAAGGTGCAGAAAACACACTAGTTATAACCTTGATTACCGTTAAAACCATAATACACACTTTGATCACCAGGATTCAAATAGTTACCACCAATTCCCGGTGGGACGCTGTATGGTTGTCCCTGAGGAGCACCTCCTTGCAATGGTTGCTGTTGCTGTTGTTGAGGAGCAGGTTGTTGCTGCTGTGGAGGTGGTGGAGGCTGTTGCTGTTGCTGTTGTGGAGTTGGAGCAGTGTTTGGATCTGCTTGTCCCTCATCCTCTTCATTAGATGGATCTTCAGGAGCATTCAAGCATGCTTGAATCAAGTTCTTACCCTCAGGTCTTGTAACTAACGGTTGTAATTTTGGGGTGGTAAAGGTGTAAACCAAACCAGTTTCAGACACAACTAAAAGCAACACTTGGGTACCGGTTAACACGGACAACTCATAAGCCTTCTTCATGATACCAGCCTTTCTCTTAGAGAATGTAATATGTCTTCTGGATTTCTCTTGGATAAACTTGATTTCAATTTTACGTCTTTCCCTTTTACTGGATGACTTACCTTCTTCATCGTCTTCATCCTCAATTTCAGGGTTCTGTTGTTGAACATTTATCGCCTGTGAGGAATGAGCACCTTGAGTTTCATTTTTCAAATCAGTTAAATCAGACACTGTAAAGTCAAAAAAAGAAATGACAGGAAATGTTAGTATTATAGTTATTTTTATTTTTGGAGTCAGGAGACTACTAATATCAACACAAACATGACATATATAAGTAAATCAAATTTGAAAGATAAAGAAACACAGGATTGTTATCGGAAACAATGTAATGGGTATTGATCCATCATCCATTTTGAATCATAGTAGATGAGCTAATTAGTTCCTGCTGTCATCATCATCACCACCACCACCACCAACATTATTTGGTGTGTTTGCTGTTGTTGCCGGTTCTTTTTTTGTGTGTTTTTTTTTCTATTCTTTCACATTTTGAATCCTTAAATCCCGGATTTTGGGGTTGGGTTATCACACTTACTAATTGGTATTTATTGAATGTATCCCTCTATGTCTCGAACTTGGCCAGTGAAGTATATAAATGGAATGGTAATAGTGGTTACCCTTTTGGGCTAATCAACCAATTTGCCTAATTTGTATTTTTTTTTTCCTCGACTTTTTCTCTTGAATAGGCAACTAAAGTGGGTGGTGAAAAGAGTGCCTAAAAAAAAAACACACACATATTTTTTTTATATCTGTGTTATATATGTCAATTAATTGTTTCCATTAAATGTTATACGTACTTTCTGGTAATATAGTAATATATGATAAAAATCCTTTTGCGTGTGTGTGTAACGAAGGGGCAAGTTTCGGACACTAGTATGATATATAGAGGACGTGTATGTGATTGATTTACCAACAAAGGACCAAACAACAACAATTGTTTCTAAAAGGGAAATTGCCATTTTGAGGGATAATTTGACAAAAAAAAAGGAGATTGTTTTTTTTTATAAAGAATAGCAGAATTAGTAAATGGGCACGACCTAACCTGTACACCAGTTAAAAAGCATTACATAATGCATGACGTAATCAGGAATAATATTTTACCCGGCTTCAATTAAGCTTTTTCCGGCTAATGTATGGAGGAGGAATATACAAGTATTAGATAATACCTGATGGAAATTGTTATATATATATAGATAATTAAAAATTAATTGTATATTATTATAATAATATTAAAAAATAGGAGAGTATCAAACTATAGATTATAAAACTACTATATTAACCGAATAAGAAAAAACAAAAAAAAGGAAGGGGTGAAAAGGCAAAAAAAGAGTTAAAAAAAAGTTAAGAGGTTGCAAAAAGAATGCCCTAAAGACAAACAACAGGAGAAAAAATAAAATAAAGGAAGATTAATTGTAATAATAACAAAAAAACAAGTACATCCATCTATCGATCAACTTAGCCATTGTAACTTCTAGAAGCAAAAACAAATGACGAGAAACATCGGTAAAAGGTTGTGGTGAATTTAAATAAGTAGTAGAGATAATAATAATTTTTTTTGTGTGATATTGGAGTAAAAAGTGGTGAAAGGAGAAGTGGGTAAGGGGGGGGGGAATAATGTAGTGAAGTGTCTGTCTGTAGTAGAGCATGTATTTGTATGTATGAATATATCTAAATGATTGAATAGTAATGAAAAGAGAAAAAAAATGTCATTATTACTATAGATATTTTTCTTCTTTTTTTTTTGTAATTATGGAGCAATAAATAACATCATTATTAAACAAGAACGAAATGAAAGTAAATTAACTGTAAAAATTAAATGCAACAATATAAATGGTTTTCAAATAAATTTTGAGTTCATTAGACAATCAAATCTTTGCTTATTTCTTAAACTTCTTGATCAAGTATAAGGAAACAACGATACAAGCTAAAATAAAGGAGGGAGGTGGGTTATTATGTTAGTATTTTTTTTCAAACTTCTGAAGAGGAAATATATCACTCAATTGAATGGGTTAGAGAGAGTAGGACTGAAAAACAATGTCATAGAACTCATTTATCACTTCTTGTAGTTGTTGTTGTCAAAGTTATATGGTGTAGCAATAGTTTCGAATGGAAATGTAAATATTTATTTGCTCTCTCGGTGCAGGCGGTAACAGGCAAAAAAAATGCTAGGCAAAAAAAATGCTGAACTCGTCCGTCGTGGGGAGAGAGAGAGAGAAGAGTGAGTGACATCGAAACCATTCATTAACATCTGTTGATAAAATTGATTAACATTATAAGTCAAATTGATTACTGGGCAGAGATTGGGTTCTTGAGATATAATAAGAATTATCTGTATTTGGATTTTGTTCAATTGCAGTCAGCCTATCCAATTTATTCTCTCTAAAGTAAATAAAACATACCAATAACGAATAATAAGCAGAAGACTAAGATAACACCAGCTGGAAACATTTTAAGGAGTAATTATATATATATATTTTGTCTTTTAAAAAGAATTTCTGATGTATTCAAAAACGAAAAAGATGAAACAGTAAAAGAGAAGAAGAAGAGAAAGAAGTAAGAGGAAAAGAAAAAGAGGAAAAAGATTATAAAAAGTTAGAAAGGAAAAGACAGAGGATTTTTACAAAAAAAGACGAGAGTTGTCATATAAATTGTTTGCAACAAAAAAAACAACAACAACATAAACAACCAAAAAAAAGAAAGAAAAAAAAACAATTTAACCTTTTTCTCTCTCTATTAAACTAATAATAATAAATCCATAGATTAAATTCCTCTTTTTGCTTAATTACCGGACAACAACAGACACTTACAAGGCCTCTCTCACTCCCCTCTCCCATCCAAGTAATATAGACCCACGCACAGATTAGCAGGCCAGAAAGGCTACCTACCTACTCGTCCTGCTGCTGCTGCTGCTGCTGCTGTTGCTTCTGCTTTTGGCTGGTTCTTTCACCAGTTTGTCGGTACAAATGAACGGGAATCCCGACGAGCTAACATTGGGCGGATTTTAAAAAACAACAACAAGTAAGTTGTCTGGTTTTGAGTCTTTTTTTTTTTGAAAAGTTTCGGATTCTATGTCGTTGTCTGCTTATTGTCGTCGATCAGACAATTAATTTGAGTTTCCGTTCAGATAGTTTTGTCGGAACAATCGACAATTAGTTCCAAACAATGTATATCGACACAAACCTCCAATGCACCATGCAAAACCGACAATGTTTACCACCACGTTGTTATGGATAGTTAGTTCTCTCACTCGACAGCGGGACAACCTTTTATTTTTCAATTACTCCCAAAATGTAAACAAATACAGATTACTTACCCAGAACAGTTAAATTAAATTGAGCAGCCATACGTGCCGCCAATACCAAATGAATGGCTAGCTCTCAATATGTGTGTGGATGTATAAACAAACACTTTCCTAATTGATACATGGGGACAGGCTAGCTAACGACTAGGTCGTCCCTTGATCAGCTGACATATAACCATACGTATGGTACAACAACTAGCTAATACCAGATGCAATTCATGAAACAACATGTCAATATAAAGAAACGGCAAAGACTGTCAATATTGAAATTTAATAAACGTTTCGACATTAATTGTGCAAGATTATATTCTCCTGGATTCTTAATGGGTAGTACAGGGGGTGTATATATGTAAATTCAATGCTGTTAATTATAATTGGCTTAATTATTGGAAGTTGAGGGATTTCCCCGCTGGTTACTTACTGTAAACTCTGGAGATTGACTTTTGAGAATAGAATGTGCTGCTTCTTTTTCTCATTTGTTGGTGGGATTGGCAGACAGATTCTTTTAGTGTAGACAATAAAGTATATTCTATAGCTTCGGTCTCTTCTCGGATAATATTATTTGGTTGTCGGTAAGCATCAGGAAATAAACGAGCGAGAGAGAGAGGGACCGGAAACCAGCCAGAAAAATGTTCCGATTGGGGAAATTCATTAGTATTAAATTGGTAACTATGCATGCTTGAAAAAAAAACCTTAACCGAATAATTGTAAACAAATTAGGCCGCCAACCATTCCTTGGTTGTCGCCTGTATCTAGTATCTGCTTTCGTACTTTATAATCCGAAAAATAAAATAACTAACTACAATGACGTAAAAGATGGATAAGAATAAAGATGGTTGGGATTGATTGTCCTCTAGTCTAGTCTAGTCTAGTCTAGTCTATGATAACTAGTCTAACTATCTAGTTTTTTTTTCTACTGCTTTGACTCTAGTCAATCTAGCTAGATCTATTGAACTTCTTGAATTAAATATTACTTTAACAAATTGAGCATTGAAGGCTGTTGTCGTTAGACAGATAGCAAACGCAGGTCAGCCTGTCAGTCTATGAGTCTCGATCGAGATTTACAGTATTATATGAACACTATACAACCAACTTAATTTAATTAATAGTACAAAAAGCTTAATCTAAACTGTAATACTAGCACTAGTAGTTGGTTTAGTTATATGTTACTAACTAATTTAATTATTATAAGGTTAAGATGTCTGTCAATATATAATGCCGGCTACACAGGTCGATAGACGTGATTATCGACCGGGGGCAAAATATCAAAAAAAAAAATATTTTAAAATATATACATCTATATAAATTTTTTTTATCAGTTTTTTCAGAACCCTACTTAAAGTCTAGATCCATTCTGTCATCAGCATACTCAACAAGAACACAATAAATAATGTCAAAGGTTGGTGTTTTAGCGTTAGGTCCTGCAGGGGCTGGTAAGACAACATTTTGTAACTCTATAATATCATATATGCAATCCATTGGAAGAACCGCTCATTTGGTTAACTTGGATCCAGCTGCTGATCCAACTGAATTCCAATTCACCATAGACATCAGAGACCTTATTTCATTGCAGGATGTACAAGAAGAACTTAATCTTGGACCGAATGGAGCACTGCTGTACTGCTTTGAATTTCTCTTGGAGAATATAGATTGGCTAGATGAGCAAATAGGTGATTACTCAGATGATTACTTGATCTTTGATTGTCCTGGACAAATTGAATTATACAGCCATGTTCCTGTGATGCCAACGATTGTGAAACACTTGCAGCAGCAGTTGAACTTCAGTTTGTGCTGTACTTATTTGCTGGAGGCACCGTTTGTCATTGATAATGCTAAGTTCTTTTCGGGAACCTTGAGCGCCATGTCCACGATGATCTTTCTTGAATTACCACACATTAACATCCTTTCTAAAGTGGACTTGATCAAAGATTCTGTGTCAAAAAGAGAGCTAAAGAAATACCTCAACCCTGATCCATTGATGCTAGAGAAACCTAATGAGAGGGCTGGAGCTGAGGATGATCTCACTGGAATGAATCCAAAGTACCAGAGACTTAACAAGGCCATTGCTCAATTGGTGGATGACTTTGGCATGGTGCAGTTCTTACCATTGGACTGCTCAGATAAGGATAACAATAGTTCCATTGAAACAATTTTAAGTTATATTGATGATGTCACACAATGGAGTGAGGGACAGGAACCAAAACAACCACAAGATGAATTTGAACCTGAAGATGAAGATGAATAAGAGATAGAGTTCAGTAGCTCAGCTATACATATATAGAAAGAAACAAGTCCAAAAGTCATAATAGGATACACCATTCGATCCCCAATTTTTAAACCGCCATTTAATCATTTAATTGATTCAGTCCTTTGTACGCATACGAAATGAACATACCAGCTACTTACTTACTAGATAGAACCATAAAAGTTTGTACATTTATAATAACATTAATAATAATAATATTAATAACCTTTTTTTCTATTACATTGGAATTGTAGGAAAGAAAAGCACAAGAAATAAGCAAACATTGTATTAAAAGGGAGTATACCCAGTTTTAAATATGTAATATACAGAGAAAAATACTATTATAGAAATTTTTAGGTGGTTGGGATAGGTTGACTCTTCCTTTTCTTTTCAGAGGCTTCCTTCTTGACATTGGAGGCATCTGGAGAAGGTCTTTTTTTATTAGCAGCAGCAGTAGTTGTAGTAGAAGTAGCAGCATCACTAACAGTTGTGGAAACAGCCTTCTTTCTAGTTTTTTTCCGTGGAGCATTGACAACGGTGGCATCGTACAAGCTAACCAATCCAGGAAGCAACTGGCAGTCACCAACGACGATCAAATCAAAATATTCAACGTAATCAATGATTGACTGTGATGGTTCATCCAAATTGATCCAGATGATGATTCCGTTTCTAGAATGAATCACCTTCGCCATTTCCTTAACCAATCTTCTGACACCTGGGATCTTCAATGTCGTACCACAGATGATCAAACAGTCTGGTTTTGATCTTAAATCAGACTCAGTAACGTTTCCGATAACCTCACCATCAGGATGGAATTCATTGTACAACACGATTCTTGGTCTTAGTATACCAGTGTTCTGAGCTCTCTTACCGGCTATTGCTCTAACCATGTTCATTTCCTCACATTCAGGACACGTTCTGATCAATGTTCTTTCACCAAAGTTCTTAGAGTTGAAATAATCATCATTCAATTCAGTGATGTATTGGCACTTGGAACAGTTTAACAAGTTGATGTTTCCATGAAGTTGAATTGTCTTTGGATATGGTTGTTTGAAGGTCATTGGCACCTCTGTGTGTAAATGGGGTAATTGAATGTCAAGACAGTCAATATTCTGTGTGTATAGTCTTTGCAGTCTTCCCTGTCCGGAAATGTTATTTATCATTTTATGAAACTGCGAGGGAAGGGTGGCATTAGACAGTTTATGCAATGTTTTAATCATTTTCTCGAATTTCGTAACCATTTCAGGGGATCTAAACAAATTGTAGTCGAATAGATTCTTACCAGACCCATTACCTCTAGATGACAAGTCATTAAACAATCCATTAGCTGATCTGAAATCAGGAATACCCGATCCAACAGAGACCCCAGCACCTGTGATGACGACCATTTTCTTTGAGTAAGCCAAGGCATAGTGTAAAAAGGACAAATCTTCTAGTTCAATTTGATCGTCCAAGTTTTGTGTCAAGTCGACATTCGATATGTCCAAAACAGTTCCATTTTCAGGTCTGTATTTGAGCCTTGGCTTTTTCGTCACCTTTTTCATTGGGAAGGTAATATTTAGTTCTTGTTGTTGTAGTAAAGATTTAAATAATTCATTTTTGTCGATGGAAAACTTCAGCTGTTCTTTCTCAGGGGTAGTAGTGATTGAAGGTGTCTGTGATTCACTCTGTGATTCACTCTTTATAGAAATGATATCAGGGGATTCCTCTTTTTTAATAATATAATCCATGATGGGAGATCTATTCAGATTGTTGTTACGGAAATCTTGTTCTTCTTCCTTGATCACTTTCTCCTTCTTGACTCCTATTTCTAATTCCGGCATGGAGTTACTATGTAATATGGGACTTCCGAGTTCTGTTCCTCCTGATGATGCAATAGTTATAGCAGACATGAATGAATGATATTCCTTTTTCCTTCTTTTCCTTCTAAATCTGCTCTTAAATCAACCAACGAAATTTTCAAATGAATCAACAACAAAAAAAAAAAGAGGAGAGGGAGAAATATCGGTATGTATGATGGGATAGGAACTGGTGTTCTATTATTATCCAGTTTTTTTATTTATTCTCTCACTGTGTATGATATTACCCACACAAGTTAAATGAAATATTCTCTAATTTCTAGTAATGGAAAACAAAATAAATCAAGTGATCGTATCCGTTTCCTTTAAAAGAGAAGAGATGAGAAAGAGGGTTGAATATACGTAGACAATTAGTTAACTATAAATGATACTTACATGATACAATTTAGTCTCTTTTGGGAAACTTTTTCTTTTTCTTTTTTTCTCCTTATATATCACCAGCCACATATGGCTGGTGATATATAATGCGCCACAGAGTGCTATTTTATTTATTGCCGCTTATTTGTGTGGTGGAAAGGCACCGCCTTTGTTTTAACTTTTCCCCGTTTATTTGTAGATTTCCTATCTATCTCTCTATTTATCTCTATTTATCTCCAATTTTATCTACTCCTTTTTTTTTTATACATCATGAATGATACGTTACAGTAGATATGTATATCTATTAACAGAGATATTGATTTATGATTATCTCTTTTATTTGTTGTAGTAGTAGTAGTAGTAGTAGTAGTAGTAGTAGTAGTAGTTTTCATACAAAGTTGAATATATACTCCGTCACCCAGTTCCAGCGGCCTTGTAAGCCACATTTGGCTTGATCACCGAGATTCAATCGCCGAGCGCCTTTTTTTTTTCTCCCTCTCTCCTTTAACACAAATACACATACACATACACATTTATATATATCTACACATTATATTATATATATATATATATATAAGATATACCATTGAGAGAGAGAAAGAGAAAGAGAAAAAAAAACAACGCATTCCCTTCTCTCTGGTTCGGAGGTAAAAGCTTTTTTTTGAAAGCACGAATACACCGAAAAACCACAGTAAGTAAGTAAGTAAGTAAGAGAGAGAGAGAAAAAAAAAAGAAATTGTCGGTGAAAACAACGTTTTTACAACGCTTACTTAAAAGTTAACGCGCTTCTCTCTCTCTACCAGGAGAGATTATTAAGCATTCGCCCTGGTGCAAGTAATAAATACTAAGTAAGTAAGTAAGTAAGTAAATATTTTTTTTTTCTTACCTTTTTTTTTCTTTTTTGCCTTTTGGTAGAATTTCTGTTAAAAGGGAACTCTTTATTTTACAATATTAATTATAATAATAAGTTTCTTTCTTTTCTTTCTTTTAAAATTTCTCTTAATTGCATAATCAAGTCACTTTCCAGTTATTCTGTCAATTCATACATACTCTCTCATTCATTAGTTCTTACTAAAATAGCTTTGAATTTTCTGAAAATCTCTCCAACTTGAATCTTTCACCTATAAAATGTCAGATTTTGATTTTTCTAGTGATCTTATTCAAGGTGACTATCTAGCTGGTTCTGTAGATGGTATCTGGTCATACTTGACTCCATCTAAATTTGGGATTCATGATGGTATCAATTCATTGATTGAAGGCCGTCACTCTAATGGTGATGGTGTTTTCATGGAAGGTTCGAATTCCTCAACCCCAATCAAATACCCACATCATTCTTGCGGTTGCTACGATAAGGCGGGCTATTCATTCATTTCTCCATTGGCTGATCCATCCCCATGCTTTTTAAATGGTGTGTTAGTCAATTTGTTGGCTGCATATGTGATTGTCTTTGGTTTATTGAAATTACACAAATTAAGACAATCGAAAAACATCAAGGCAAAGACAACATTTTGGCTCCCTCTTAAACTGCTTTTGATCATATTGCAGATTATTTTCCAATCTGGATTGGTTATCGCCACTGCAAAATACTCAAAATACCCATCATCCGATGATGCAACTTATTTGAATGATTCAATATTCTGGTCCACTGTCACCACTCTTATCGCTGCTATCTTTATAGCATTGCCCCTATCATACATTGAAAATTATAAATCATATGTGGCATCAACGGAATTGATCATCTTTTGGTTCTTTTCCACTATCATTGGCGGATTCAGAATCCTCAATTTGGTTCTAAGAACTACTAATGATTCCATTTTCCATTTCACAGTGTTGAGTACCGTCACCGCATTGATCCTTACAATCGTTGAAATTGCTACAGGTCCAAAATTAATCGCAGATCCTACCCAGAAGTATAACCTTTATGATTACTCAAATATTTTCACTAGACTTTCCTTCAGTTGGTTGACCCCATTGATGCAAATGGGTTACAAAAAATATTTAACTCAAAAGGATTTACCCCCATTACCAGAGTCATTGAAATCTGAAACTCTAGGTAAAATTTTAGATAGCATTTGGATCAAAGAAGTCAATTGTAAATCAAAACCTTCCTTGGGTCTCAGTTTATTCAAGGCCTTTGGTGGCTCATTTGCTCTGGCTGGTTTGTTCAAGTCTATTCAAGATGTCATTGCATTCATTCAACCACAATTATTGAAATATTTAATCAGATTCGTCAATGATTATGCTAAGGATTCGACAATCCCACTAACAAGAGGTTTCATGATTGTTCTTGGCATGTTTGGTTTATCTGTGCTTCAAACCGCTTCTTTGCATCAATATTTTGAAAGAGCATTCGACACTGGTATCAAGGTTAGATCATCAGTGGCTTGTTTGATTTATGAAAAGTCATTGGTTTTATCCGTGGAGTCCAAGCAGAAAAAATCAAGTGGTGACATTGCCAACTTGATGTCTGTCGATGCCTTGAGATTACAAGAATTGTGCCAAAACTTGCACGTTCTTTGGTCCGGTCCTTTCCAGATTACTTTATGTTTGATTTCCTTGTACAAATTATTAGGTAACGCCATGTGGATCGGTGTTTTCATCTTGGCCATCTCTGTGCCTTTAAACACTGTGATCTTCAGAAAGCAAAAGGCCCTACAGAAGAGACAGATGAAGGTTAAGGATGAAAGAACTAGTATCATCTCGGAAATCTTGAACAATATTAAATCATTGAAATTGTACGCATGGGAAGTTCCATACAAGGAAAAACTTACCTATGTCAGAAATGAAAAGGAATTGAAGAATTTAAGACAACTGGGTATCTACCAAGGTGCTTTCCATTTCATCTTCTACGCTACCCCTTACTTTGTCAGTGCTTCCACCTTTGGTTTATTCATCATTTTGAATAAGGGTACCCCATTGTCAACAGATATCATTTTCACTGCTTTAGCATTGTTTAACTTGTTAGGTTTCCCATTATCCGCCTTCCCATTCACCATTGGTAACATCATCGAAGCTCAAGTTTCCATCAAGAGATTGACTGATTTCTTAACCGGTGACGAATTGGATGATAAGTCCATCAATAGATTACCAGCTGCAAAGAAATTAGGTGATGAGGCTGTTAAGATTGAAAATGCAGACTTTTTATGGTCAAGAGAACCTTACAGAGTTGCCTTGACTAGAGTCAACTATTCCGCAAAGAAGGGTGAATTAAACTGTATCCTTGGTAGAGTTGGTTCTGGTAAGTCTGCCATCTTACAAGCCTTGTTAGGTGACTTGCATAAGACTACAGGTTTGGTGTTTTTGCACGGAACTGTCGCATATGTCCCACAAGTTGCATGGATCATGAATGGTACAATCAAGGATAACATTTTGTTCGGTTGTAAAGATGATCCAGTATTCTATGAACAAACAATTAGAGCCTGTGCTTTGACACACGATTTAGGTGTTTTGCCAGATGGTGATCAAACCCAGGTTGGTGAAAAGGGTATCAGTTTATCTGGTGGTCAAAAGGCTAGATTATCATTGGCAAGAGCTGTTTATGCTAGAAATGACATTTACATTTTGGATGATATCTTAAGTGCGGTTGATGAGCATGTTGGTAAGCATATCATTAACAATGTTTTAGGTCCTGATGGTTTATTGAAAACAAGATGTAGAATTCTTTCTACAAACAACTTGAATGTCTTGAGAGTCTCTGACCACATTTCAATGGTTGAAGGTGGAAGAATCGTCGAAGAAGGTTACTATGACGATATTGCCAATGGAAGCAGGGATTCTCAATTATCATCCTTGATTACTGAATTTGGTACAAAACGTGAAACTGAAAAAGAGGAAGAAGTCACCGAATCATATGAAAAGGAACCTTCTGATGACACTACCTCCGAAACTAGTGAATTATGCGATGAAGTTAAAAAGATTTCAGATGATATTCCAAGATCTGAAATGGAAGACTACGAAGTTGCAGAAAAGATAAAGGAAGAAGAACTGGTCAAATCCGGTAGAGAGGAAAAACACGAACAGGGTAAGGTTTCAAATAAAATCTACAAACTTTATGCCAAGGCGTGTGGTTACAGAAATGTTATCATTTATCTTAGTATTATGACTATTGCTATGGGTATGACTGTTTTATCCAATGTTTGGTTAAAGTACTGGTCTGAAATTAACTCATCAGCGGGTTCAAATCCAAATCCTTGGACGTACTTGGGTGTTTATTTTGCTATTTGTATCACTGCATCGCTTTTACTTTTAGTTCAAACTATTATTCAATGGTTGTTCTGTTCTATCTCTGGTTCCAGATATTTGCATCAAATCATGTTGGATGCAGTGCTGAAGGCTCCAATGGAATTCTTTGAAACTACCCCTATTGGAAGAATTTTAAACAGATTCTCCATTGATATCTACAAGATTGATGAAAGTTTGTTCAGAGTGTTTGCTATGTTCTTCAATAATGTTGTCAAAGTTTCATTCACCATGATTGTTATTATTTACTCAACCTGGCAATTTATCTTCCTCATTCTTCCAATTGGTGTGTTGTACAGATATTACCAGAGATACTACTTGGCTACCTCTAGAGAAGTTAGAAGATTAGATTCGGTGTCAAGATCTCCTATGTTTGCCCATTTCCAAGAAACCTTAAGTGGTGTGGCCACAATCAGAGCATACAATCAATTATCGAGATTTACATTCTTGAACAGACACAAGATGGATGTCAACATGAGTGCTTTCCATCCTTCTGTTAGTGCAAACAGATGGTTGGCTGTCAGATTAGAATTTTTGGGTTCCTTGGTTATCTTAAGTGCATCTGGTTTGTTGATCTTAACACTAAAATCTGGACATGTGACTCCTGGTTTGGTTGGTTTGTCTGTTTCTTATGCTTTACAAGTTACACAATCCTTGAATTGGATTGTGAGAATGACTGTCGATATTGAATCCAATATTGTTTCTGTTGAAAGAGTTTATGAATATTCTAAATTAAAACCTGAAGCACCAGCAATTATTGAGGATAAGAGACCAGCTTCCAACTGGCCATTCAACGGTACCATTAATTTCAAAGATTATTCTACTAGATACAGACCTGAATTAGATTTAGTTTTGAAAAACATTAATTTATCTATCAGTCCAAAGGAGAAGGTTGGTATTGTTGGTAGAACTGGTGCTGGTAAATCTTCATTGACCTTGGCTATCTTCAGAATCATTGAAGCTGCTGCTGGTAACATCACAATCGATGAAGTGAATACAAGCGAGATTGGATTACTTGATTTAAGATCCAAGTTATCAATCATTCCTCAGGATTCACAGATCTTTGAAGGTACAATTAGATCCAATTTGGATCCAACTAATCACTATTCAGATGAAGAACTATTGAATGCATTAGAGCTTTCGCACTTGAAGAAACACGTTTTGAAGATGTATGATGAATATGCTGAAAAGGCTGAATTATCTGAAAACCCATTGAACGTTAAGTTATCTGAAGGTGGTTCTAATTTATCTGTCGGACAAAGACAATTGATGTGTTTAGCCAGAGCTTTAGTGAAGCAAAATTCCAAGATTTTAATTTTAGATGAAGCAACTGCTAATGTCGATATTGAAACCGATTCTATCGTTCAAGAAACCATTAGAGGTGCCTTCCAAGAGAGAACCATTTTGACCATCGCACATAGATTGAATACCATTATTGATAGTGATAGAATTATCGTTTTAGAAAGAGGTCAAGTTGCTGAATTTGACACTCCTAAAAACTTATTGAAGAATAAGGAATCGTTGTTCTATTCATTATGTAAAGAAGGTGGTTTGGTCGATTAGAGATGGAATTAATACCCCAAAAAAACACACACTCTTTTAATAACTTTTAAAGACGATATTTGATATCTATTTTAATATATCTATATATCTCTATATATATATATATATACATGTTCTATATAATTCTTAACAAAATATGCTATTTATTTTACTTCAGACAGTAAAAAATGAAGTAAATAATATATGTATTAAATTCATCATTATTATTATTATAGAAATGAAAAGAAAAAGTAATATCGAAAGGGAACGGAGAATGAAACGTATAAAACATACATGACAAAAAAAGGCAAATACTAAGTTCAAAATGGTTTCATTGACATCTATGTACACAGTAAAATTTAAAATATAACCAATGTAAACCACTACTTAACTAATTGTTGTTTTTATCAGTATTCTTTTTGGATTTATTTTTTCTTTTGCCTAAGTAGAATACCTGCAAGTCCAACACCGACAGCGGTTAACCCACCCAAAATAGCGATACCAATCATACCATCTTTAGCTAATTGGGTTTCAATTTCATGCTTTAATTGAATAGCTTGGAAGTTATCTGGTTCATGAAGTAACAATGCATCAATGTATCTTTTACTTTCTCTGTATTCGCCTATTTTAAAACAACCAATGGCTAAGTAATACAAGCATTCACGTCTTCTTGCTGGCACTGTTTTATATATTTCAGTGAGGATATTGATTCCCTGCTTGTTATCTGCCTTATCCAATGACTTTATTAGACCCCAGGCCAAGTTAAACTGTGATTGAATGGTTGGATCAGGTTGTTCAGATTCAACTTGATTCTCAAGAATAGCGAGTTGTTCTTCCGATAGGGGAGTGTTGACATCACCTAGAACAGGTAAGTAATCTAATTTTCCCATTGTGTGATGTTCTGATATTGTACTTAAAACTTGAAACAGTAGATAATCAGTTATTTAAATGGAACTGGTAGTTTGATCCAATAATGAAAGACAATTAATGAAATTTGCCCTTGACAGATTTTATTATGATGATGATACACTTTTACTGTTTACCGTAAAAAAACATTTTGCTGGCGCGCCCCTCTAATTAACTATGGGAAGGGTTATTCGACTGTCCGATTTTCATATTTCTGTATTCAAAAGATCGATTTCACCATAATTCCTATAATGATCCACAAACATCTTTTAATTGATATCTTAGTATTGAAATAGATAAAACTAAATTATTAATACTGAGCGGGGATATTCAGACAACAAATCACTTTTGAAATAATGATCGCAACAGAGGATCAACCATTTGTAGTTAATCGTGTCCCCCTTTTGCCCCCCCCATAGTGCTCCAGATCTCACTATAGGTAGGCCCCACATTTTTTGCTCTGAATATATCAGTGTTTTTATGATTCATTTTCATTTTTACACCTATTTTATTTAGACAACATGTATATATATATATATATATCTCATTATAAAGCTCTTATTCAGCTCTACTTCAATTATTGTTTAAAGTAAATAGAAAGTTGACGTAGCTTTGGGCCGCACACAGCCTTTTTCCATTTTAAAATGGCAGAAAAAGTCTAGGATTTTTTCAATTTCTTGGTTTTATCGGATATTTGGTTCGAAAGTAGGGATAATGTGGTAAACATATATTATAGGTTGAGTTAATATTAGGACAATTCATTTATGTTTTGTGTTAAAAGAATTCATATAAGAGTCAAATTTAGCCCTTACAAAATAATATCATAGTCCAATTGACAGATAAGATTAAACTATTTTATTCATTGTGAAAATGATCCTTTATAGGGACCCACTTTCTGTTGAGTGATACAAAGTTGGTAATCCGGAAATTAGCACCAAAAAAAGGAGAATTTTTCAAAAAAAAAAGTTTTTGTTTTTTGCGGAGAACGATAATAATCTCATACCAATTTTACATCATGTTTTTACACACACTTTACCTTTTAGAACACCAGGAACTGATTATAAGGGTGAAACCACTTCTTAGAGCTATTTCATTGTCAATATAATATAGACAAATATATCTATATATATATATATATATAATATGACTTCTCCAACCAAATCACTACTTCGGCAAAAAAAGTCAGGTTCTCAGGTTTCAAAGCTTATGAATGCCACTCTCCAATGCTCTAAAGAGTCAGCAGCTTATGGTCAATGCATACTGAGAAACTATGAAAATATGAATAAAGACACCTGTATTGCCGAGTTTCAAGCCTATAAGCAGTGTGTTCAAAAACATCTGGGCAAGAAATGGTAACTCAAACCACAAAAACACTCTCTCCAACTCATTAAGCTTTTTTTCACGCTCATCACGCTCATATTTCTATAGACATATAAAATCACCCTTTCATATATTTCCTCTTCCTAAAATATTGTATATATAAACTTCTACTGATTTCCCTTTACTTTCTTAATTCAAAAAAAAAACATTATATATTATAAAAATAAACAGTAAAGTAATTAATTATGCACGTACACAGACAGGAAACTTTAAGCATTTCCCAAACTCTTAAACTCCCTCTTCAAATTCTTAAACTTCTTCTTCGACCCAACTCTTCCAAACAGCTTCTTATACAGTCTGGCAACTTTCACAAAAACATATTTGTAGCCTATTTCAAAAACGACATAGTTTATGACCGATACAATTAAAATAATCAGCTTTGGACTTCCAGAAATCCAAGTCAAATCCATAGCATCTCCAAACCAAGATGAAGAATCAACGTACATAAGCCCCGCAGACATAATTAAAGTGACAATAATAGTAATGATAAATGCATGGTTAGACTTTGCCGGTTCCCTGTAAGGAGGACCAACAGTTAACATTAGGGCAATCAATATATACTGAAAGTTAGCATATAGGAATAAGATAGTATTATCAGTACTCTTCACCTCATCATCACTACCAGGGATAGGTTCAACGTACCAATCCAGTTTAGCCAATTCTGTCTTGATGTATCTGTAGATAGAAATTTGGAACAGCAAAATAACCAAAATGTTACCCAACAATGGGATAATAATCTTTGGAGATATCAAATTTGCAGTTGATTTTTTAACACACAGTTTTGGATATGGTTTAGACCACGACATAAACACAGCGATTGGAATAATTAAACACAAATCAATGTACAAGAACTGGAAGTCACCCAAGTTGGTACCCTCTTTGTATAGTAGGGAAACAGTTACAAACTGAATAGCAGAGTACAATGACATGTATTGAAAACAGGAAAAGCTGGTGACTAGCGATGCCCTACCTTCTTTGATAACATCCAAAACACACGAGATTTCAAAAACCCTTGATGTGAAAGGAGCTGCAACAGATGCCTCCGCCTCACTCAATGAAACACCAACATCAGCAGCTTTCAAAGCACCACAATCATTAGCACCATCACCACAGAAACCAACTGTATAATCTAAAGTTTTCAACTGGTCAACTAATTCATGCTTTTCATCAGGAGACATTCTTGCAAAGATTGCACCCTTCATTAACATCTTTTCAATTAAAAATTCCAGTTCAGTTAATTCCGTTAGCATAAACTTAAACACATCACCGGTTACAGCAACACAGTAGTTTTCATCTTGAGTGACATCCAAACAAGCCAGCGTGACTGAATCTAGTTTGAGGTCAGGATTATCAACTTCAGACCAGACAATAGGAGGAATAGGTCTACCTTCATGGTTGTTTATTTCACCTTCATAATGGAATGATGGAATATAAACCTTACAACCTGGTTTAATCAACCCACTTTCTCTACCGACACTGATAGCAGTCAAGACATTATCACCAGTACACATGACAGTTCTAATTTCGGCTTCATTTAACTCATGCAAAGCACTTTTAGTTGAATCCTTTAGTCTATTTTCAAAAATAATGAACCCAATAAATTGTAGGTCAGATTCACATCTCTCTCTCGATAGACTATCTAAAAACGTCAGATCATTAGGACTGGACTGCAGATTTGATGATTTGAGGGTCTTTGAAGCACACGCTATGACTCTGTAACCATTATGCGTATATCTATGCAAAACCTCTTCATAATTAACAGGTAGGGAATCTGGAGTACAAAGTGATTCCATAACTTCTGGAGCACCCTTAACAAACACATTGAATTCTTGAGCGTTATCCAAGGATTGCGTGATCACGGACATTCTTCTCAATTGAGATATAAATTCGAATTCTTTCAATTGAACAAACTGCGAACTGTTATTGGCAATTCTACTCTTTGTCTTAAATAGGATGGGCGATGAATTATATGGAACTTTGTGACTGCCAACAAAGTCAGACAAATTGTTATCCTTAGAAGCATCTTCGACCATTTCCCAATTAGTGAATTCAAACATTTTGAAATCCAATGGATCACCGACAAGTTCATTTTCAATCAATTTCAAGGAGTGACAAGTCAACATACCCAGGAACAAATTATACGCTTGTTGATTTGTCGATTTGCCAAATAATTCATCCACATTACTATGCAAGTCACTGAACTCACAAGCCTTTCTGTCTCTAATAGGCTGTGACACATGAACTCCCATGATATCTAAACCCTCCTCAGTCAAGGTACCCGTTTTATCAAAACACATCACGTCTAGTTTACCACCAACATTGACCCTAGTTGGGGCAATACAGAATATATTCTTCTTTCTTAATCTGGAAAGAGCAAAACTAGTTCCAATTGTTAATGTAGCAGGTAATGCTGGAGGAACGACAATGGTTATCAAATCCAATGCTCTGAAAATAATTATTCCCCAACCTAATCCGAGCTTGATAAAATTAATTGTAGAAAACACAAACCCAATACATGCAATAAGGAACATAACACCAATGTACTTGAAAGAGTCCTCATAAAACTTGAAACCACTTGGCTTCGGGAATAACATAGATCTAATCAACTCACCCTTTGTTGTGTTGAAACCTGTTCTAACCACTAATGCAGTGGCAGGTTCACTATCAGCACCAAATCTGCATCTAACAATTTTAGTACCGTTATACAACATGGATCTTGATAAAGAGTTGGAAAACTTAGCACCGTCAAATTCATTCTTGAGACCTCTTGCACAGTCTGCAGTGATCGGCACCTTCGACACAGGAACAGATTCTCCTGTTAACATAGCTTCATTGACGATACAATCACCATTTAGCAAAATGGAATCACATGGGAAAATATTCAACGAGGGATCCGAAACTTCATAGATATCACCAGGAACCAACTGATCAGAAGTGGTTTCTTTCCAGAATTCATTTCTCCACACTCTAACATCACACTGGAACTTTGACAAATGCCTCATTCTTTCCATAGTTTTTCTAGTTTCGATCAATGAATCGGCCACTGAAAACAAGGAAATCGCAAAAATACAGAAAGCATAATAGTAATAATCATCAGCCATCCAAAGAAGAATTGAAAAGATTTGAAACACATAAAAAGGATGTAGGATTTCATCAGTTAACAATTGAATGATTGATTTTTCTTTGATATTGATTAAGTTTTCACCGAATATCATCATTCTACTTTTGAAAGTTTCCTCAGAGATACCATCTCTTATGTCAGGGTAATAACTCCACTTTTCATCTATCCAGTTGTTAGCTAGCTTATAAAGATCATCCATTGGGTCATAAAAGAGTACCATGTATCTATACTCAAACGAAATTAAAACAGGAATGATAGGATCCAAATCACCAAACAGATAAACTTCCTCTTGTGACGATGATTTGGAAGGGTCAAGACCATCAATTTCTTCTTTAGTTTTCTTCGGCAAAAAGCTGGACAACTTTTTATTGTACCACTGTCTCTCAACAGGCTGGATATCCAAAACACCATATTCATCTTCAACAACAACCCATTCTGCCTTACCTAGAGGAACGGCATCACCCATCATTTTGATTCTGTATCTGGGTAACCATCTTAGAATAAGATACCCCAATCCTAATGTACATACCGTGAAAATATAATACAGGAATATTTTTACCTTTGAAGTTTTGTATCCTGCAATACCAACAACTAAATCTTCTTCAGCAATGTAAAATCTTTGATTATGATTATTTGCTGGATATTTATCACCAAAGAGCTTATCATGAACCTTAACATCAGCCCTCTTTACGGAATTGATAGCTGTCAAGTCATCTTCATCATCACCATAAACTCTAGAACTAAATGCCTCCTCTACACTGTCATCGTACTCAGAAGGATGCCTGCTATCACGATCACTGCCACTAGTTGATCCATAATCGCTTTTTTGCAAATTACCTTGAGCAAAACCGTGTTGATTAGCCATCAGATATTGTTGTTGATCTTGTTCACTACCATCATCGGTGTAGTCATCCTCATAGGTATTCCAATTTGTATCATAATCAACATTGACAGTTTCTCCATTATATGTATTTGTTTTTTGTAAACTGGACACACCCTTTGCAGCTTCGATCTCTTCAGTAGTGAAGAACCTAAAATGTGCACGATCTTGGAATTCACTAGCATTTGATTCAATTTGTTGTAATTCACCACCATCTTCGTAATCCAGAGCAACGTCATCATCTAGAGTCATATCATCTATATGACGGCCACCTGAAGTAGCAATCTCCGGGGACAGTTCTGATTCTCCCAATGGTGAGGCATTTAATGACGGGGATGCATAATGGGAAGGGTGATTATGGTGATGGAACGTAGACACTGCAGTCGGAATGACATTTGCGGCAGCTCCTGAAAACATCTCCGTTTCATTTTCGTCAACATGTGACACAGTCGAATGAAGTGAGTATAAGGCATTTGACGACATGGAATCTCTATGTCTTGAGGATTCTCTTCTTCTACTACTATTGCTGCTGGCATTATTATTATTATTGTTGGTAGGGTCTCCCATGGTATAAGTAGAGCTAATGGAATTATTACCAGTATTTGAAGATACCGTTGAATCACGCTTGGCCTTTCTGCCTGACCTCGAATGTGGCATTTGTATATATATATAAATAGGAATGTAAATATGTAGATATGAGGGATTTATGTGATTGATTAGTCAACAGATCGTTTACAGTACATACACATACGTATAAAGAAATGATTTACAAAATACACCTTGTTTTAAACAAATGTGTAAATTTATAAGAAAAAAAAAACGCTCATTCATTTTGAAAATGGATAAGTCCCTTATCTTTTTGGGCTGATTACATCATTAACACGCTGCCCATACTTATTACTTATTACTGATATATGTTCAAGAGAAGAGAGAGGAGAGTCATTAGATTGAAGACATTAGGTAACAAAAATAAAAATAAAAACTAAAAACAAGCTGGACAAAAATAAGGAGAAATAAATATCGATTTCTTTCAACCAACGGAGAAAGAAAAAAAGAGAAAAAAAAAAACTAACTAAACCTATATAAAGCATAAATATAAGAAAGAAGATAAATACAACCCAAACATTAACAGGCCAAAGATAAAACGTAAATCCCATACATGTGAACAATAAAATAAAGGAAAAAAAAAAGACATGTAAGTATAGACTGTGTGTAGAAAAAGCACACAAATATCCCCCAAAGTAAAAACCAATAAAACAAGTTGAAAAGCATTGGATGAAATGAAACAAACATGGTTTAGATGAAAAGGAAAAAAAAGGAATAAAATCCAGAGTATAATATACAATTTAGAAAGGTGCATCAGTGTGAATGCATACATATATAATCTGATCTATATATGTATAATCTTGCATTTATAGGTCTTCCACACGAATTCGTAAAACGTGGTATAATAATTAAGCAAATTTGAAGAACGTTACAAAGAAATTGTCTTGCATGGTACTTCAATAATTAATATAGTGTGGACTGAATTTGTATAGTATTTGATGGAAGGTGAAGTATATCCTGTAACATTGACAAAATAACCCGTGATATATGCATATGTATATATGTGTATGTATGTGTATGTGTGTATATGTGTGTATGTGTGTGTAATGAACAGTAAAGCCGGTTAAAAGAAAAACAAGTTGGAAAAAAAGCAATAAACTCAAATGAACTATAAGACTGCCAAACAGTTGATGCTAATGAAACTTTTAACTCTCTTGAAAAGCCAAAAAAAAAAGAAAATAAAAAAAAAAAGAAAATGGATGAAGGTAAAAGATGTAGTGATGTTAAAAAATTGTGATGGTTGATTGTGTAGAATGGAAATATCATCTATGGTAGATTGAACACATTAGAATTATTGATCAGTATGCATGAGCTGTATAGAGAAACATGTATGTATATAGGAAATGTCATGATCAAAAAAAATAGGAGGGTATCAATGCAATTTGGTGATATGTAAGTTGTTAGTTAGTTAGATGGAGATATAATATATTCCATTTTTACATCAGCCAGACGAAAAAAAAACATCATTTTTTACCCATGAAGGAAGGCTTTGGTAACGAAACTGCAGATGGAGCACTATGGAAAGATGCACCAGCGTAAACTGAAGTTGAATCACTTGGAGCCATGGATGTAGATGAAAAAGTAGGGTATGCGTCGTACTTCTTATTGTATCTAGACGAGGATGAAGATGAAGAAGAAGGTGGTGAAGTAGATGCATGTGAATTAGTACCAAAATTTGGCTTTTGTCCATTTGGCAGAGAACGAATTTCAGGAACCTTGATGCCATCATATGAATTTGTAGATGAAGAAGAGGATGAAGATCTCTTAGACTTGCTATTGCCATTACCATTACCGAAATCAGGTCTTCCACCATTAGGTAAACTTTGTTTCGATGAATGGGACTTCTTTGATGATGATGATGATGAGGAGGAGGAGGAAGGCGAGGATGTAGAGGAAGATGATTTGGATGGTTGTTGCTTAGACGAGTTGCCAAAGTCTGGTTTCTTACCATTTGGCAGAGAAGGAGTGTTACCGGTTAACATATCCTTCAAGTCCTTAGTACCCTGTTTGATATCATCAGAGGTGCTTTTTAATGTGGACTTATTCTTTCTGTTGGAGTTGGAGTTGTTATTATTAGAGTTTTTATAGTGACCCTTTCTTGAAGAAGAGGAAGGAGATGAAGAAGAGGATGAAGAAGAACCGTTAGAGTTTCCAAAGTCAACGGCAGAACCATTGGGTAAATAACATTGTGGAGGGATAACAACATTATCCTTCTTCTTGTTATTAGTGTTGTGCTTCTTCGACGACGAAGATATGGAGGTCATAGAACCATTACTATAACTCGATTCTTTGTGATTCATAGGGACACTTTGTGGAGCTTGAACCATCATATTGAAAATAGTTGTTGATGTTGTTGTTATATAATTTGTTTGTTTGTTTGTTTGTTATATAATAATAATAAAAAAAATGTATAGAATAAACAACCAAAACTTATGTCAGTTTTTTTTTGACTATATTGAATGTGTAAATCTTTAAATAGTTTATAAATAAAAAGTTGAATGAATATATATATGATAAATAAAGGGATAAAAGAGGAAAAGAAGAAGGAGGAAAAGGAGAAAAAGGCATATACATAAATTAATTATAATACAAATGGGAAATTGCCTCTTTCTGGCTTAATTATTATGACCCAGCAACACCGTCATAATAGAATTCTCTGGAAGAAGTGGGTAGGGTAACACTCCCAAAGGTGGCGAGTAATTATCTCCACCAGCCACATGTCCATCATTGAACGGCGCAGCAGAAAAATATTTTGAGCCGCACAAAGAATTTTTTTTTTCTTTAATTTTTTTTTTTTTTTTTTGGTATACCTTTTGTAGATATTAAGGATAAACCTTTTTTTTTATTTTAACCTTGAAGTTTACACTTGATACAAGAAGAAACCATCTATATCTGTTCTGTATTTCACTTCCATCTTCCATCTAGCTATTTGCCATTTGCATTATTATGGATTCACAACAGACAAACAAGTCCCATAGAGGGTCTTCTAAGAAGATGGGGAACAAGCAGAAGCTCCACTCCCAGGGTCACAATGCAAAGGCCTTTGCAGTGTCCCGTCCAGGTAAGCTCCAAAAGCAGGCTACAAGAACTAGTGACATGAATGAAAGAAGAATGCATGTTCCAATGATCAATAGAACCCCCGACGATGATCCTCCTCCAGTGATTATTGCCGTGGTTGGTCCTCCAGGTACAGGTAAAACTACTCTGATCAGATCATTGGTGAGAAGATTGACAAAGACCACATTGACAGATATTAAGGGTCCAATTACAGTTGTCAGTGGTAAAAGAAGAAGATTGACATTTATTGAATGTAATAATGATTTGAATTCAATGATAGATATAGCAAAAGTTGCCGATTTAGTGTTGTTATTGATCGATGGTAACTTTGGATTTGAAATGGAAACTATGGAATTTCTAAACATTGCACAACATCATGGTATGCCTAGAGTGTTAGGTGTCACCACACATTTGGATTTATTCAAAAAACAAGCAACATTAAGAGCATCCAAGAAAAGATTAAAGCAAAGATTCTGGACAGAGGTGTATCAAGGTGCCAAATTATTCTATCTCTCAGGTGTCATCAATGGTAGATACCCAGATAGAGAAATATTAAACTTAATTAGATTCATATCTGTCATGAAATTCAGACCATTGAAATGGAGAAATGAACACCCATATTTATTAGGTGACAGAATAATGGATTTGACTCACCCTGCATTGATAGAAAAGAACCCAAAATGTGATAGAAAAATTGCCGTGTATGGTTACTTACACGGTACACCATTACCAAGAGAGAATTCAAGAGTTCACATTGCCGGTGTTGGTGACTACACAATCTCCAATGTGGAAAAAATACCAGATCCATGTCCAACACCATATTATGAAGAAAAAGTGGAGGAGTTTGAAAGAGAACAAGCCAAATTAGCAGAAGCTAATGGCCAACCAGCACCTGCAAGATACAGACGTAGAAAGAGATTGGAAGATAAACAGAAGATAATATATGCACCAATGGCGGATGTTCATGGTGTGTTAATTGATAAAGATGCTGTGTATATTGATGTTGGTAGAGAATCTTTCAAAGATGGTGAAGAGCAAGGTTTAGGTGAGAAGATGGTCACTAACTTACAAAAGGCCAGCGATTTGATGGATTTAAGAGAACAAAAAAAGGGATCAAGTGGGGTCAGATTATTCAGTGATGGCCCTGAACTCAGTGCTGTCGATAACGATGATGAAGAAGAGATCGACTCCGAAGAAGATGAGGATAATGAAGAACTAAGAGGTAATTCTGGTAGATCTACATTGAGACACGCTAAAACCCACGGCAAAATCGAGGAACTCAACGATGACGAGGGCAGTGAAGTTGAAGATGAAGATAATTTTGAATTCGATGAAGATGCAGACGATAAAGCGAGATCAAAGAAACGTGCCAACTTTGATTATGATGACAATGCTTCATTTAATGGTCGTAAGGAAAAGCTTCAATTTGAAACAGACTCTGAGTTAAGTGAAGATGATGAAACTGCTGGTGATGGTCGTTCCGAATGGCAAACGATTGGTGGTAAATTGACCAATATCAATGGTACCAAAAGAACATGGGATATTAACAAATTAATCTACATGAACAACATTGATCCTGCAGATGCCATTGCCAGATGGAAAAAGGAGGAAGCTGAGATGTCAGATGATATCTCTGAAGACGACGATGACGACGAAGAAGATGATGGCGATGGATTTTTCAAGAAGAAGGATGAAACGGTGTCTAACATTGACGATGCTGCAAGTAAGATTACATTGGAGGATACCGATTCATTGCAAGAAAAATGGACCAAGGACAGTGCTGCTATGCAAACTTTGAAAAAGAGATTCTTTTTATCCGCAAGACAAAGAATAGAAGAAAGAGAAGCTGCAGGTGATGATGATGATGATGAGGTTTATGGTGATTTTGAAGATTTGGAAGCTGAAGAAGCTGAAGATGGTGCTTCTGAGAAGGAAGTTGAAGCAGAGGACAATAATGACGATTTTGCCAATTTTGAAGCAGAAGAAATAAAAGATGAAATGGGATTGAATGACTCTGAATCTGGCTCTGACTCTGAATCCGAAGAGGATGAGGGAAATTTAACCATTGAACAACAAAGACAGTTGAATGCCAAAAAGAAGGAAAAGTTAAAGCAACAGTTTGAAGAAGAAGAAGAAGGTAATTTTGGGGGTAAGGGAGAAGATCCATTTGATGAACATGACACATGGTATGAATTCCAAAAGGCCAAAATGGCCAAGCAGCTTGAGATTAACAAATCTGAACTATCCAAGTTGGACCAAGATACAAGAACAAAGGTTGAAGGTTTCAGAGCTGGGTCTTATGTTAAAATTACTTTTAATGAATTACCTATGGAGTTTATTGAAAACTTTGATCCTCATTTCCCATTAGTCATTGGTGGTTTATTGCAAACTGAAGACAGATTTGGCTTTTTAAACGTTAGAATAAGAAGACATAGATGGCATAAGAAGATATTGAAATCCAACGATCCATTGATCTTATCTCTAGGTTGGAGAAGATTCCAGACATTACCAATTTACACAACTTCTGACTCTAGAACAAGAAACAGAATGTTGAAGTACACTCCTGAACATGCATATTGTTTTGCTACATTCTACGGTCCATTAGTGGCTCCAAACACCACTTTCTGTGGTGTGCAAGTTGTGTCCAAGACCAACACCACAGGGTCATTCAGAATTGCTGCCACTGGTATCGTTGAGGATTTGAATGCCGATGTGGAAATTGTTAAGAAGTTGAAATTGGTTGGTTATCCATACAAGATCTTCCGTAATACTGCGTTTATTAAGGATATGTTTTCATCTGCCTTGGAAGTTGCTAAATTTGAAGGTGCTTCCATTAAGACAGTGTCTGGTATCAGAGGTGAAATTAAAAGAGCATTATCTAAACCAGAGGGTCATTTCAGAGCTACATTTGAGGATAAGATTTTGTTGAGTGATATTGTGATACTGAGAACATGGTACCCTGTCCATGCTAAGAGTTTCTACAACCCTGTCACCTCTCTACTAGTTAAAGACAAAGAAAACTGGAAGGGTATGAGATTGACCGGTCAAGTCAGGGCAGAAAATGGTGTCGCTACTCCAACGAACAATGACTCTGCTTATTCTAAGGTTGAAAGACAGGAGCGTAAGTTTAATCCATTGAGGGTTCCAAAGTCTGTGCAATCCAACTTACCGTTCAAGTCACAAATTCACACCATGAAGAAGCAGAATAAGGAAACATATATGCAAAAGAGAGCTGTTATCCTAGGTGGTGAAGAGAAGAAGGCTCGTTCATTGATTCAAACTATTCAAACCATCAAGAAGGATAAGGATGATAAGAAGAGAACCAAGAAGTTTGAGAAGAATAAAGAGAGATTAAAGAAACTTGCCAAGATTGAAGAGTCTAAGAAGGATAAGGATAAGGAAAAGAAGAAGGAATTCTTTATGAAGGAAGGTAAGAAGAGAAAGCTAGGAGCCAGTTCTGGTGATGCATTTGGCAACAAGAGAAGAGGTTAGTTTTTGTTGACCATACATACATATATATATATATAAATATTTACATAAATTTGTACATTTCTTCTTTTTAATAGATTATTCAAAAAAATATCCACGATTTTTTTTTTCATTCAGGTATTATTACATCTAGAATTCATTTTACTAATAGGTTGAAGAGAGAAAAAATAATAATTAAAATAAGTAGCGTTAAACTAAAATGTTATGCTGTACAATGGAAAGAGACTTATAAAAAAAGTTGCAAGTCGAATAAGTGTATGAGAGAGGAGGGGGAGGGGGAGTAGATGTGATGATGAAGGGGATGATGGGACAAGGGATATGATATAAGAGGCGAGAGAGACAATTTTTTATATATTTGATTTAGATGTATTGAGATAACCATCTGAAACCTTCACCGTAACCTTGTCTCATAACAATGGAACACATGAAAACTTCAACTGGTCTAACATCGTTCAATTGAACCTTACCCTTACCTGTGGTGTTGAACAATCCTAAAAAGTGTCTCAATTCATTTTCAGAGACAGCCTTAGGAGAATCAATCTTGTTACCCAAGATTAGGAAAGGAACCTTAGCCAATTCATCAATGGCGAATAGGGCATCCAATTCAGCCTTTGATTCTTCAAATCTTTCAGAATCAGCGGCATCAACCAAGTAAACGATACCGTTAACTTCTGGGAAGTAATCCTTCCATAATCTTCTAGCCTGTTGATGACCACCTAAATCAAAGGTTGTGAATCTAACATTACCAATGGACAATTCTTCTGAAGTTGGATGTAAAGTTGGTTGTAATGTAGCCATTCTATCATTCTTCAACATGTGCAATAAGGTAGTCTTACCGGCATTATCTAAACCCAAGAACAACAACTTAGCGTGCTTGTTCCATAAACCTAATGAGGCTAAAACATCTTGAACTGTAAATAATCAATAACTCCATACAAGGGATAGGAGGAATAGTAACATGTTAGTATATTTCTTTCTTTATATGATATGGTATGAATTGTTTATATATGTCAATGATGAATTATCATCATCATAAGGGTGAATTGTAAAATCTAAATCTGGAAGAAGAAGAAGAAGAAGAAGAATCAAAGGAAGGAAGGAAGGGGGGGTTATAAACCACACATACACCATTCGAAGATCCACATGATATCTTGTTTTATTTATCTATAATAATATACAATTAATTGTGATTTATTGAAAGTGTATAATTATCTATAAAAGCAAAACAGTTAGGGTTGTTGTGAAATGAATATATTGCCCTAAAAAGATAAGTAATTTTTCCTTTTTTTCCCTCTCTCTTCCTCTTCGTTTTGATCCGCCAAAACCTCTCGACACGTATTGGACACCCGTGCACCACTAAACTCAATTATTTCGTCCTTTTTTTTTTTTGCTGTGCTGTTGAAATGGGAAAAATTCAAAAAACAACAAGCCAAACAAAAAAAAAAAAGAAACACGAATTCTACGTTAATATCTTAATATGATTTATTGGATCATAACAGTGTCTCCTTACCATTCCTTTCATTCAATTCAATTAAAAAGGTTGATATTTATCTATTGTATCATATAATATTAACACAATGAAGTTGGATATCAAAGTATGTATACCCCCTCTCTGTGTGCCTCTCTCCCTCCGCCCTTACTCTGATTCATCTGATATTATTAATATGGCGAGAGGAAAGGGATCAAGATTGGTTCTATTTCATCAAAACAGCTACCCACCTACCCATATAAACAGTCATTCTAGAACCTCTCATTTATCTCATTGAACAATTGAATTGATACTTGAAGCCTTTATGGACAAAAAAAAACACACACACAACTGTTTACTAACATCCAATTAATGAATCTTTGATTAAAAATTAATTTTTATAGAAAATATCAAGTACCGGATCAGACCGTGTGAAGGGTATTGATTTCCATCCAACTGAACCTTGGGTTTTAACCACATTATACTCAGGTAAGGTTCAGATCTGGTCATATGAAACTGACTCTTTAGTTAAAACCATTGACGTTACCAATGTTCCAGTGAGAGCTGGTAAGTTTATTGCCAGAAAGAACTGGGTTGTTCTTGGGTCAGATGACTTTCAAATCAGAGTTTACAATTACAACACTAGTGAAAAAATTGCACAATTCGAAGCTCACCCTGACTACATTAGATCCATTGCCGTTCATCCAACTAGACCTTATGTTTTAACCTCCTCAGATGATTACACTATTAAATTATGGAACTGGGAGAACAATTGGAAATTGGAACAACAGTTTGAAGGCCATCAACATTATGTCATGTCAATTGCCTTTAACCCTAAGGATTCAAACACATTTGCATCAGCTTGTTTAGATAAGACCGTTAAAATCTGGTCATTGGGTTCTAAGGTGCCAAACATTACCTTAGTTGCTCCTGAATCAAAGGGTTTCAACTATGTTGACTATTACCCTCATGGTGACAAGCCTTATTTGATTACATCTTCAGATGACAGAACCGTTAAGGTTTGGGATTACCAAACAAAGTCATGTGTCGCTACCCTGGAAGATCACTTGTCTAATGTTTCATTTGCTGTTTTCCACCCAGAATTACCACTTATTATTTCTGGTTCTGAAGATGCCACCATTAAGATTTGGAACTCAAACACCTATAAATTGGAAAAATCATTGAATTACAGAATGGAAAGAGCTTGGTGTGTCGCCACTAAGAAGGGTTCTAGTTTAATGGCTGTCGGTTTCGATACCGGTCACGTTGTTGTCAAGTTGGGTGACGATAAACCATTGATGTCCATGGAACCAAATGGTAAGATTGTCTGGTCTAAGCACACTGATATCTACAATGCTGTTATTAAGGCCTCAGATGCTCAAATAGAAGATGGTGAAATTTTACCTTTGACTGAAAAGGAATTGGGATCCATTGAAGTTTTCCCAAGCACATTGGCCCACTCTCCAAATGGTAGATATGTCACTGTTACCGGTGATGATGAATATATAATCTATACCGCCTTGGCTTGGAGAAGTAAAATGTATGGTCAAGCATTAGATTTCGCCTGGGCTCATGACTCAAACTATTACGCTATCAGAGAATCCAAGACCAATGTTAAAATTTTCAAGAACTTTAAGGAAAAGACCTCTGGCCAAGTTAACTTGATGTATGCTGCTGAGAAGATTTTCGGTGGTGCTTTATTGACCATTAAATCGGAAGGATTCTTGTCATTTTACGATTGGGAATCCGGTGAATTGGTCAGAAGAGTTGATGTGGAGGCTGAAGATGTTGTTTGGTCTGATAATGGTGAGTTGGTGCTGATCATTGCATCAGGCTCTGCTTATGCATTAAACTTTGATAGATCAATTTTCCAAGAACATTTGGCCAATGGTGAAGTCAGTGAAGAGGAAGGTGTCGAGGAATCAATGTCTGTGCTCTATGACGTTGAAGATCAGATTGTTAGTGGTAAGTGGGTTGGTGATGTTTTCATCTACACTTCATCATCCAATAGATTAAATTACTTGGTTGGTGGCTCTATAAATAACTTGGCTCATTTCGACAAGTCTATGTACTTTTTAGGTTACTTACCAAGAGATAACAAGGTTTATGTTGCTGACAAGGATGTTAACGTTGTTTCTTATCATTTATCCATTGGTGTGCTAGAATATCAAACCGTCGTCTTGAGAGGTGACATTGATGAAGCTGACCAATACCTAGAGAATGTTGATGAAAAGGATATCACTAAAATTGCAAGATTTTTGGAACAACAAGGGTACAAGGAAAAGGCATTGGAATTATCTAAAGATAACGAACAAAGATTCGAATTGGCTATTGAAACTCTTAATTTGGATTTGGCTGAAGAAATTGCACAAGCTGACGACACCCCTCATAAATGGAAGAAACTTGGTGATATTGCTTTATCAAACTGGAAGTTGTCACTAGCTATTGAAGCTTTCAAAAAGAGTAAAGATTATCAATCCTTATTGTTGATATATTCTTCAACTAATGATGTGAAGGGCTTATCTGAATTGAGTCAAGCCGCTCAAGATGCTGGTAAGTTTAACTTGGCTTTCTCTGCATCATGGGCCGCTAATGACCTTCCTACATGTATCAGCATTTTACAAAAGACAGATAGATTACCAGAAGCTTCTATTTTGAGTTTGAACTACTCCGGTGATGCGGAATCAGTTGGTCAAAGCGTGGACCTTTGGAAAGAATTTTTAACTAAAGAAGGTAAATCATCGTTAGCTACTAGAATATTGTCTCCAAAGGAACATCCTGATAAATTTCCTGAATTGAAGTCAGTTGGTAAGGCACTAATCGATTTAGAAGATGCTCCTGCTCCAGCTGTCTCAGCTGCTACAGAGCCAGCTAAACCAGTAGAGCCAGTGAAGGAAGCTGAACCAGAAGCCCCAGAAGAAGACGAAGAAGCCCCAGTCGAAGACGAAACTGCTGAACCAGCTGAAGAAGACGAAGAAGAAGCTGAAAAATAAATAGACAACTCTTTGTTTTTTTGAGTCTGTAATTTTATAAATAACCCCCATCATCCCCCCATTTTCTGTTCTCTCATTACATATATCATTTACATATTTTTTTCCCACCCCCACAAAAAACAACTCTTTTTCTTGTCTTTTTTTTTTTACTTTTAAGAAAGAGAGTCCTTTTTTCCTACCTAGTCTAGTCACTTTAAACTTGTTTAATTAACAATTACCTGTATTTTGTTTTGTTGTAACTATTTTCATGAGTAATGTATTAGTAACATCTTAAGTAATTAGTGATTATACATCGCATTGCCAGATACATGATGGTTTTGCGGTTCAAACAATTATATACATACATACATACAATATACCCCACAGTATATTGAAAATTGAATCAGATGATTCTATAATGTAGCCCTAAACACCTCAAGCTTATCTATAAAATCATCCTTCTTATCCAAACAGACAAAGTAACATTCTTTAGATTCATCCCTGCATGCATTCGGCTTGAATCTAACCACTCTGTTGAACACCTTGTTCAATCTAGCTTCTAAAAGTTGGTCCTCTTCCCCAGTGAAGAATTTCATGGAACTTGAACCACCTTTTCTCAGTAAATCAATACAGACAATCAAAGCAGCGTCACATAAGTCAATTGACATTAGGTGGTCCTTAAATGCAAGGCCAGTGGTATTAGCCATCCTGATATATGGGTTGTTAGTAGTCCGTGAGTGGAAACCAGAAATCTGAATAAATGGTTCATACATATCACTAAGTACCACATCTATGGGTCTTTCCAATTCTCCATTGCTTTCATGCTGTAGTATCTCCTCTTCCTTTGCCATATCCAGTTCAGCTGCCAACGACGATTCATCAATGACTGTAGTGAAAGAATCACCGCTACTGTCCTTAATGTATTTAGAGTGTTTTGATTTGAGCTTTCTTTCTCTATCGGCTAATCTGAAGAAATCACGTATATGTTGGTGTGTTTTCTTACTTAGAATATTGGCCTGCATTGAACTGACACCACTAGGTGGAGTGTAAGGTAAAATGTCGACACCGAGGATCTTGGAGTCTTTATTACATCGTTCAAGGGTGACTTGATTCCAAGCTCCAGGTGCAGCACCCAAATCAAGGACATTCTGCACTTTATTGTTTTTAAACAATTTAAACTTGGTATCTATTTGAAGTAATTTAAAAGCAGCCCTAGATTTCAAATTAAGATGCTTTGCCTCTCTCGTGTATTGATCATTTTGTTGTCTGTTAAGCCATCTGGAAGAAGCTGCTGATTTAGATTTCTTTGCATACTGTCTAATGGCAATGAGTGATTTCACAGTTGACAGAGGGTGATTAACAGATACCGAATGCCCGAGAAATGGAAACAACCTGCATGTGGTGGTCAATTGATGATAATTGATCATCATCATTACGGTAATTTTTGTCTGTAATAATCAATTATGACCATCAAAGGTTAGTAAATAATGATATTTATTTCTTATTTCTTATATTTTATATATATATATATATATTTCAGGGGAGATTTATATCAGTCAAACCAATCACATGTATATCACGTGGTTTAAATCAAGGGTTATCGACCCTTGTGCACAGCCACAAAACCAGAACACCAGACTAAAGCCGCACACCAAATCTTTTTTTTTTCACCTTTTTTTTTCTCTAATTGAATTGAGGGAAAAGCTTCTCACATTGATTCAACAACCCTTTCTACTCTGTTTCCTTTTGGACTTTCTGACCCTTCCACATCTTTGAAAAGTCAAGTCGAAAAAACCAGTACCGGTACCACCTATTAGCAGGGAGACAATTAAAAAAAACTTTTTAGAATCAAATCAAATATGTCTAAGGTTAGCACATCTCAAGTTAGAGAACAAGTTAAGGAAATCTTGAAGTACTCCAATGAAACTAAGAAGAGAAACTTCTTAGAAACCATTGAATTACAAGTTGGTTTAAAGAACTACGACCCTCAAAGAGATAAGCGTTTCTCTGGTTCTTTAAAGTTACCAAACGTCCCAAGACCAAACATGACCATTTGTATCTTTGGTGATGCCTTCGATGTTGACAGAGCCAAGTCCTTAGGTGTTGATGCTATGTCCGTTGATGACTTGAAGAAATTGAACAAGAACAAGAAGTTAATTAAGAAGTTAGCTAAGAAGTACAATGCTTTCATTGCTTCTGATGTCTTGATTAAGCAAGTTCCAAGATTATTAGGTCCTCAATTATCCAAGGCTGGTAAGTTCCCAACTCCAGTTTCCCACAATGATGACTTGTACGCTAAGGTTACTGATGTCAAGTCCACCATCAAGTTCCAATTGAAGAAGGTCTTATGTTTAGCCGTTGCTGTTGGTAACGTTGAAATGGAAGAAGATGCTTTAATCTCCCAAATTTTGATGGCCATCAACTTCTTGGTTTCTTTGTTAAAGAAGAACTGGCAAAACGTTGGTTCCTTAGTCATCAAGTCTTCTATGGGTCCAGCTTTCAGATTATACTAAGCATGTTTCATTAATATTGGATTGCTATACATCTTTTTTGTGTATATTATAACATTTTAATAAAAATTACGATTTAGTATATAGAAAAAATAAAACAACTTGTAATCATTAGTAATTCTCTTGTAGTTAGTTTTTTTTTACATTTCCTAGATGTGATTGTATATTGTTAACCATTAAATACATGCCTGTCTATTATCTGATGGATGTTTAATAATGTTTATAACTGATACAAATTATATACATTGACAGCATGTTTTAGTATTCAAGAGATGTTATTAGAAGCTTATCTGAATTGCCGCGCAGATACCTACCATATTATACCTGCACTATATTAGAATCTGATACTTACATACTTACATACATACATACATACATACATGTATATATATATAAAGATACACTCTTAGTCACAATTCAAAAGCAAATTCTTCATGGCGGATAGTGATGATTCTCTTGAAATTCTTGAAGAACTTCATACTTCAAAAACAAAGACGAGAAAAACTGATCTAATACCCAAGGATGAAATCATCGAACTAGACAGCAGCTCTGATGATGACGATGTTCAAATAACTGCTACGGAGCAACATAATACATTGCCTTCAAAACGATCATTTTCAAATGTAAGTAAAACAAAAGCAGATCAGCCATTGGATGATATAGTTGTTTTGAACTCAAATACCAAACCTGTAAAGACTTCACCCACTGAAGATAGACCTTTGACGATGAGAGAACTCGCTGCTGAGGCTGCTCTAAGAAGGATGAAAAAGGCAAAGACAAACCCTGATGAAGAAGAAGAGCAATTGCAAAAGCATTTTAACACAAGTAGGCCGAATGGTACACTAAAGTCACAACAGGACACTCCTCCAATTGCACAAAACAGTTGCTATAGATCTCCATTAAGGCTTATCGCAAACCCTGAATATTGTAAACAGTTTAACAATGGGTCCGGTGATAGGGATACAGTTTCTATGGCTGATCTTTTGGGTTCCCCAATCCTTGAAAAGACATATCAGTTCAATTTTATGATTGATCTGGGGTTCATTATTCCGTTTATCAAGACAGACCCATTAAACGTTGAAATAGTGCTAATAAACTCTGGTCGGGATTCTGAACTGATAGTGGATCCGGATCACTTATCCAAGTATAGAGTTAAAACACTTTCTATGGCCGACAAACTTCCCAAATTTGGAACTCATCATACCAAAATGATGATAAACTTCTTTCATGATGATACTTGTCAAATTGTTGTCCACACTATGAACTTAACGGCGCCTGATTACAAATGGCAGACCCAGATGTGTTGGTTATCTCCAAGATTGAAGAAATTTGACACACGTGAAATGTTCAATGATTATAAGAGAGAAGACTTAGATTTGGTGAAGGACAATGGAGTGATTTTCAAAAAAGATATCATAAGATACCTTGCTACGTATAAAATGGAGGAAATTGATGCATTAATTACGGAGTTATCCAAGTATAATTTTGATCCCATAGACGTTCAATTTATAGCATCCACGCCTGGTAACCATAAGTTTTTTCTGAAATCGTTTAAACCCAACAAATACAATGCTAAAGCAGACCTTTATGGATATGGTAGATTATACCAATTGATGAATCAAAACAATTTAACCACACCTGATAATGTGCAACTGGTTGCTCAAATGTCAACCATTGCCTGGCCTTTTGATTTTAAATCTAGAAATATATTCACACACATTCTAACTAGTATAATGGAAGGTTCTGAACCATTGGTCAAACCTTTGGGCTATGATTTTGGTAAAAGTTCTGTGAAACCTGTAATTATCTGGCCAACAGAAAAGGAGATTATTACCAACTACAAGGGCTTCCTATCTGGTCATGCATTGCACTTCTCAATCACCCCAACTGCAAAGTCTACGGCACCAAGGGATCATTATATGGGCATGAAGAAGTTTTTCCACCGTTGGAATAGTGTTGGTCGTGGTAAAAGTGAAGCTGGTAGAGCCAGACTATCACCTCACGTGAAAACATATACGGCTACAAAAGACAACTTCAAGACTATACAATGGGCGCTGATGACATCTGCTAATCTATCCAAACAAGCATGGGGATCCCCATTGAGGCAATCAAAAAATGAATTCCAGCTATATAACATAAGTTCATTTGAGGCGGGAATCTTTGTGAATCCAAATACATTAAGAATGAACGAGACTAATAATGACAGGAAGCCGATACTCATTCCTGTATATGGACAGGACACATTGGGTAATAGACTTGTTGAAGAAAGTTATACTACTTCAGTGAAATATCCTGTCAGATTTCCTTATGATGTCCCATTAGCTAAATATGAAGCAGGTGATGTCCCTTGGACTAAAGAAACATTACAAGCTATCTACGATGAATTAGAAAACAAGTAATAATTTGCTACATATACGAATAGTTTATGCAAATAATAAATTTTGTTTAAACGAGAAAATAAAAGTAAGAGTAAGTAAGAGTAAGAGTAAGTAAGAGTAAGAGTAAGAGTAAGTAAGAGTAAGGTTAAGAAAGAGAAAGAAGAGTAAGTGAGAAAAAAGAAGAGTGAATAAGAGTACGTAAGAGTAACCATTTAAAAATAAAGTACATGGGACATAGAAGAAACTAAAGAACAATGAAACAAATAAGACAAGAAAAACAGACAAAACCTATTGAAAACTAAAACAAATGTAATTCATCCATCTATCAAAAAGAAAAATATGACGAAATGTAGATATATGATTTTAAGCAATGTAACTATTGCTGACCTAATGAGAGGCAGATGATCCACAAGCACTGACGCAAGCGTTCACACAAGCAGTCAAGATAGCAGAAATACAGGTTAGACAACCATTTTCACAGTTCACACGGTCACAATCTTCTTTCAAGTAGCATCTGCACCAGTATTCGTGACATTCGGTTTCTTCTCTTTGGTATCCTCTGTTTCCAGAAGCGGCAACTAAGGCAGCATCAGATTTGGTACCTGGAGCACTATAAGCAGGACCTTGTCCTTTTGCAGGGGCATCGGAAACAACTGGAGCTGGGGTAGATGATGAACCCTTAGCGTAAGCTGGTTCATTTGGAGCAGTACCATGAGCAGAGAGAGCAGCACCAGTACCAACAGCACCACCAACATATGGGGCATTAGAGGAATAACCTGCATTTGCATCACTAAAGTTAACATCATCAAACTTCTCACCACTAGAGACAGTGCCCGCAGTACCATATTGTGGAACACCGGAGTGTGGACCAGAATATGAAACACCGTCTTGTCTTGAGGTACTGGACTGTGGGCCAGAATATGACACACCGTCTTGTCTTGAGGTACTAGACTGTGGACCAGAATATGACACACCGTCTTGTTTTGAAGAACCTGAAACTTGAGGAGCAGAAGCTGAGTAGTTGTAACCTTGATCTGGAGCTTGACCACCGTAAGCTGGGGAAGAACCAGAGGCAGAAGATGATGGATGAGAACTCTTGGATGCATAAGCAGTCCCACCAGCAACAGTGGCAGTAGCGGCAACAACAGCAGCACCAGCATATGAAGTACCACTGTGAGCCTTACTGTTGTAAGAAGAATCATAGTTTGGTGAGGAAAATTCAGCATTAACACTACCAGATGGAGCATTATAAGAACTGTCCAATCTTTGTTCTGAAGATCTAGGAGCAGAACCACTTGGAATTGAGCCAGAAACATTTAATCTAGGGTCCAAAGAAGAACCGTATGATGGGCCCTGAGCATTGAAGTCACCAGTACTCTTAGGAGCAGATGAAGAACCAGTGGCTGGACCAGAGACACCATACTCACCAGAAGCAGCATAATCATCTGACTTCACAGTAATGGAACCTGGAGTTTCTGAACCATTCTTTGGAAGTAAAGCGTTTAAGTTGTTCTTAGATTTTTGTGACTTTGGAATTGTGGTTCTTGGAACAGAGGTAGAACCCGATGCAGAAGTGTTGGATGTTGGAATTGAAACATCAACATCCTTATCAGTCTTTGGAGTGGAGATATCAGCATCTAACTTCGTATCCTTGGAACCAGTAGTTGGTAAGGACACATCAATCTTTTTATCAACACCCGGAACATCAATCGAAGCACCTGACTTGTCCTGGTTTAAGGAGACATCGACACTCTTATCTGTCTTTGGAATGTTCAAAGAGTAGTTTTTACCACCGGAAACTGAAGCATCAGCCTTTGGAGCAGAAGCGTCAACATCAACATTTGTACCAGTTGGACCAGAAGTGGAGGCAGATGCGGCCTTCTTGGATCCAAAGAAACCTGCAAGAGCAGCAGCACCCGCAGCCAAACCGGCATACGCACCTGTGGAAGAAGATGATCCAGTCTTGACGTCAACATCCTTACCTTCAACCTGAGGGGTAGAAACATCGGCATCAACACCAGTCTTTGGAACTGAAGCATCAACCTTTGGAGTGGAAACATCCAGCTTAGCATCAGTCTTAGGAGCATCAACATCGACATCTAATTTAGCGTCCTTAGAAGTAGAAGTGGTAGAACCGGACTTTGGTAGGGAAACATCAATTTTCTTGTCAACACCTGGGACACCAATGGAAGCACCTGACTTGTCCTTGTTTAAGGAAACATCAACACTCTTGTCGGTCTTTGGAATGTTCAACGAGTAACTCTTGTCTGAAGTAGCAGCAGAGGCATCAACCTTAGCATCTGTTGTTGGAGCAGATCCGGATTTTGAGGTTGATGACTTGCCCTTGGCAGATAATGCGGCAATACCAGCAGCCCCAGCAGCAGCACCGGCTGCAAGACCAGCAGTTAAACCAGAGGAGGAAGAACCAGATGTGGTCTTTGGAGCAGAAGCAGAAGCATCTAATGTAGTATCCTTAGAAGCGGTAGTAGATCCAGTACTTGGTAAGGAAACATTGATTTTCTTATCAACACCTGGAACACCAATTGAAGCACATGACTTGTCCTTATTTAAGGAAACATCAACACTCTTGTCGGTCTTTGGAATGTTCAACGAGTAGCTCTTATCAGAAGTAGATGCAGAGGTATCTAACTTAGCGTCAGTCTTTGGAACGGAAGCAGAAGCAGAAGCATCTAACTTCACATCCTTGGTAGTGGTGGTAGTGGAAGAACCGGACTTTGGTAAAGAAACATCAATCTTCTTATCAACACCTGGGACACCAATGGAAGCACCTGACTTGTCCTTGTTTAAGGAAACATCAACACTCTTGTCGGTCTTTGGAATGTTCAACGAGTAGCTCTTATCAGAAGTAGATGCAGAGGTATCTAACTTAGCGTCAGTCTTTGGAACGGAAGCAGAAGCAGAAGCATCTAACTTCACATCCTTGGTAGTGGTGGTAGTGGAAGAACCGGACTTTGGTAAAGAAACATCAATCTTCTTGTCAACACCTGGAACACCAATTGAAGCACCAGACTTGTCCTTATTTAAGGAAACATCAACACTCTTGTCGGTCTTTGGAATGTTCAACGAGTAACTCTTATCACCAGAGGTTGAAGCAGAAGTATCAACTTTAGCACCGGTTGTTGGAGCAGATCCAGAAGTAGAGGTAGATGATTTACCCTTAGAAGATAAGGCAGCAATGCCAGCGGCACCTGCAGCAGCACCAGCAGCTAAACCAGCCTTTAAGCCAGATGAAGATGAACCTGAAGAGGTCTTTGTAGCAGAAGCATCCAACTCAGCTTCCTTAGATGTAGCAGTGGTAGAGGAACCGGACTTTGGTAAAGAAACATCAATCTTCTTATCAACACCGGGGACACCAATGGAAGCACCAGACTTGTCCTTGTTTAAGGAAACATCAACACTCTTGTCGGTCTTTGGAATGTTCAACGAGTAACTCTTATCACCAGAGGTTGAAGCGGAGGCATCGACCTTAGCATCGGTTGTTGGAGCAGATCCAGAGGTAGAGGTAGATGATTTACCCTTAGCAGATAAAGCAGCAATACCAGCGGCACCTGCAGCAGCACCGGCGGCAAGACCAGCACCAATACCTGAAGATGATGAACCAGATGAGGCCTTTGGAGCAGAAGCATCCAACTTAGCATCCTTAGATGTAGCAGCGGTAGAAGAACCGGACTTTGGTAAAGAAAC
>PPHW02000061.1:0-92226 GCA_003705225.2 Ambrosiozyma vanderkliftii
GGGGGGGGGGGGGGAATCAGTGTTCCCGGTGAGAGTTTACACCCATTTTCCTTGCTCCCTACCTGTACTAACTATTACGTATATCTTCTATCCCTACGTTATTTATTCAAATCGTTCATGTCTTAAACATTTATAAATTAGAAGACCCTGTAGTTTGTGAATATATAATATGGCCAGTATGAACAGTTACCGTTTGTGAATTGAAAAAAAAAAGATGAAAGTTATATTGAATTACGAGCTGATTTTACAACACAACATGCATCGGTCAATTACAGGCCCTATTTCCCCTACACCCAGTAATATATGCATATGTATATATATATAGATGTATACATATATGTATCTCTCATCATACATCCCTCAATTTATTGAATCTAGTTCACTATTAATGAGTTCGATATCAGAGGTCAGTCTTTTTTCGTTCAATAACAATTCCTTTGGATCGTAGGCTGGTAAAATCGCCCTGTAGAGACCCCCCCCCCTACTGCATAATAGATTGGGGGTTTCAGGAATTTTATTCTAAATATGTACTTTCACTATCAAAGTTTAAAAGAAAGTATGCATCCATACTCTATCCAACATCAAAGCTTACCAATGTGGGTTTCCCTCGTCACCATTGAGCTGACAAATCATATTGCTCCTTGATCCATGACAATATCTTAGACATGATTAATTCAAATAAGAAATAATTTTCAGACTGAGAGTATAAAATGGATAAAGGTTTAAAGTGTTAAATTGCTTAAACAGACAAAGCAATTGAAGTGTTTAAAAGGGTATATCATATACATCCCTCTCTCCGTACCATGATAGTGAATATACTCTGTAACTACATCCGTGCACCATTTCGTAATTCTTTTTTTTTTCTTTTTTTTTTTCAGAACGCGTGAACGTTGGAAGGGCCAACATCAATGGATGGATGGGATGGATGGTATGAAAAATGATTGAAATAAAGCCATAAGATTCATTACAAACAAGATAGATTAAAACAAAATTCTTTCATTTCGGGTATTAAGCATAGAACAGATATCAATTAAACATGTCTGTCAATATCTTTGGAGATCAAGTTACAGAGGAAAGAGCTGAGAATGCCAGATTGTCATCATTCGTCGGTGCCATTGCCGTTGGTGATTTAGTGAAGACAACTTTGGGTCCAAAAGGTATGGATAAACTACTACAAAGTTCCACAACTGGTCAATCCCTAGTTACCAATGATGGTGCCACTATACTAAAGGCTATCCCATTCGATAACCCTGCTGCTAAGGTTCTTGTAAACATCGCTAAAGTGCAAGACGATGAGGTTGGTGATGGTACCACCTCTGTCACTGTTTTAAGTGCTGAACTATTAAGAGAAGCAGAGAAATTGGTTGACCAAAAAATCCACCCACAAACAATCATTGAAGGTTACAGAATCGCCTCTAAGGCTGCTCTAGCACAACTGGAAACCTTGGCTGTCAACAATGGTGGTGATAGTAAAGCATTCAGACAAGATTTAATTAACATAGCCAGAACAACATTATCATCAAAAATTCTATCCCAAGACAAGGAATACTTTTCCAACTTGGCAGTGGATGCCATTTTAAGATTAAAGGGATCTACAAACCTTGACCACATTCAAATCATTAAAAAAGTTGGTGGAAAATTATCAGACTCCTTTTTAGATGAAGGTTTCATATTGGATAAAAGATTCGGTGTGTCTCAACCAAAGAGATTAGAAAATGCTAAAATCTTAATAGCCAACACATCTATGGATACGGATAAAGTCAAGGTCTTTGGTGCAAAGTTCAAAGTTGATGCTACCAGCAAATTGGCTGAATTGGAGAAGGCTGAAAAGGAAAAAATGAAGGCTAAGGTTGAAAAAATCAAGAAATTCGGTATCAATTGTTTTGTCAATAGACAACTTATATATGACTGGCCTGAACAATTATTCACGGATTCTAGTATCAACTCTATAGAACATGCCGATTTTGATGGTATTGAGAGATTGGCACTTGTCACTGGTGGTGAAGTTGCTTCCACTTTCGACGAGCCAGAGAAGGTCAAACTGGGTACCTGTGATTTAATTGAAGAAGTTATTATTGGTGAAGACATAATGACCAAGTTCTCTGGTGTTGCTGCAGGTAAAGCTTGTACCATTGTGTTGAGAGGTGCCACTGAACAAGTGTTGGATGAAGCTGAAAGATCTCTACATGATGCTCTATCTGTGTTATCCCAAACTACTAAAGAAACCAGAACTGTGTTAGGTGGTGGTTGTTCAGAAATGAACATGTCTAAGGCTGTTGAACAGGCTTCTCAAAAGGAATCTGGTAAAAAATCACTAGCTGTTGAAGCCTTTGCCAAGGCTTTGAGACAATTACCTACTATTTTGTGTGATAACGCTGGTTTTGACTCAAGTGAATTGGTGTCAAAGTTAAGATCTTCCATTTACAATGGATTGACTTCCTCTGGTTTAAACTTGAATGATGGTACCATTGGTGATATGAGAGAATTGGGTATTGTCGAAAGTTATAAGTTGAAATGGGCCGTTGTGTCTTCTGCCTCAGAGGCTGCTGAAGTGTTATTAAGAGTTGATAATATCATCAGAGCTAAGCCAAGAACTGCGGATAGAGGTATGCACTAGATAATATATTTCTATCTGATTACACTTTTCTTCTAATCTACTTTTACTATGTAACTGTCTTTTTTTTTCTCTTTATCCCTTTTTTTCTTTCTCATCCCCCCATCCCCATCCTTCCCCCTTTTACCTCACTTCTCCATATTTTTATACATCTTTAATACCAAATATCATTGTATTTTATATATAACAATTAGTAAATCAATTTTAAATGTATTTTACTGATGAAAAAAAAAAGAAGACGAAATGAAAAAAAAAAATTAAATGCCTTCTGCCAGAATTGAACTAGCGACCTTTGCATTACAAGTGCAACGCTCTACCACTAAGCTAAGAAGGCAAACTTAGACAGAGTCTTCCCATAATTATTCCATTTTTTCACTTCTGGTTTCTGGAGGTTTTTGTTTTGCCAGTCAATTGCTTTTTGCTTCATGTTGGAGGCATATAAATGATTTATATCTATTCTACAATTTAACTGGGAAATGAATTATCAGAAGTAAGGTTCCTACGAGCAAAATATCCTTCATATAACTAGCACTATGATCAATAGTAATACAGGGTCACAAATGCCAGGATATAGACTTTATCGATGTCATCAAATCAATTTCTTTTTCTATATACAAGTTTATAAACAAATTAAAATGTAGAATAAATACACACAACATCATTGTAATTTGGAAACTTCCCATTCCTTTTCCAAACCCTCTGTGGATTCACCAATTATAACAGAGCTTCTAACAGCATCTTCTCCGAAGTACTTATCGGCAACATCCAGCACATCTTCTAGTGAACAGTCTAATAAGTACTCCCTTCTCTCTTGTCTTTGATCATCGTCAATTTCATAATTGAAGAATGTCATACCCTCTTCTCTGACAGTGATTGGAGAATCAATTTTCTGGAAAATGGTCAACTTAGCCTGCTCTAAGTCTTCTTCTGGGGAAATAACACCCTCATTGATTTTTTCAACAACCTTACCCACGGATTCCTGGAATGTGTTTATAGATTGGATAGGCTTTGGATCTCTGTATGAATAGAAGGAGAATAATCCGTTCAATGCATCATAGCTAGCACCACCACCGTATGCACCACCCTTTTCTCTGATCTCACTGTGTAAGTACTTGAACGTCAACAATTGAGATAAAATCTGTAATGCAGCAGCGTCTTGAGAGGAGTAGTTAGTACCTTTCAATGCTTGAGAAGAGAAACTAACTTGAGATGGGATTTGAATGAAATTCTTGTAACTGTTATTGACAGATGGTTCTAGTTCGTATGTGGTACTTTCAAATCCGCTTGTTGTTGGTAGGGAATCGTTGAATTTCAAAGTTTGCTCTTCATGAGATTTAACCACATCACGGGAACAAGTTAATGAATATTTGAATCCAGAACCGTTCAACAAAATTTCTCTGAGTTGTTCTAGCTTTGGCACAACAACTTCTCCTAGTTGATTTTCTGCTTCTAGTCTACCTAACTCATTGAGGAATTCAATTTGCTTAATACCATTCAACACTTCTTCCAATCTTGATGAGTTTGATAACTTAGAAGTAGCAGCAGATTTAGCATAGCTGTGACCAGAACTAACAATGCCACTCAAATTGTCGTTAGTCAGGGACTTCACAAGAGTACTTAACTTTGGTAAATTTTTGAAATCAGTTTCCAGTAAAAGCTGTTGTAATAACGAAAGCATTTTTTCAAAGTTTTTGTCCAAGGCGACACCACTTAAACCAATTTTAAGGAATGTAGAAGATGGATCATCAACATTACTATGAACAAAAGATCTAGCGCCGACACCACCAGTGTATAGCTTAATCTCATCCTCTAAATCTGCCATTGATTTTGAAGCGGTACCCAAATTTGTCAAACAATCAGCAAACAATGGCAAGTATTTAACTAAATCCAAAGGAAGTTCATTGGAGTTAATGGTTTTTAGGCCTCTGAAATAGGTTAACCCATTGGTCTTCGGAGATAAACGAGTTTGGAAATCGAGGTTATTCTTGGAAGATTGGTTAATCTTAACAAAGGAAGCCTCTCTATTAATATCAGACACAGATAATGTTGGTAAGCAAGATAAATCTTCCTTTTCAGTTTGCTTCTTCAATAGTTCTAAACCTCTTTCATAAATAACATTCTTGTCCTCGTCATTCAACTCACTTGTCTTTTCATTTAATCTATTGGTTTCTTCATCGGAGATTTTGCTAGCTAAGGCTTCATCAGGAGCCATGGTGTATTGAACATAAGGTTTTGATAAAAGATACTTGTCAATTAATTCAATAAATAACTTGTCACCCTTTTCATTGTAGTCATCGTTAAACTTGGTGATTATTTCATTCCACTTTAAGCTTTCCATTGGACTGACATTATTGACCCAACCAGGGACTAAGGAACTCAATAAACTTAAACCAAATGCAGAATTCTCCACCTTTCTAGCCAATTCAAGCTGATGGATAATAGCCTTGATCTTACTGTCTGCAAAACTGGTTTTGGCCTTTTCTAATTCAGATAAAACCAATTCAGGTAATTTATCGACATTCTCTTTATTTAAACCGTTCAAACCCACCGTGAAAAGATTAGTAGCGGTCATTGATTCCATACCAGAATTGATAGAGAAATCAGTACCAAAGCCAGATTCAATAAGTGTTTGGTATAAAGGAGATGAATGCCCATCGGTTAATAATGTTGATAAGATTTTCAACAAAAAAGTTTCATAAATATCAACAGGCTTAGCGGTAAACCAAGTCAATGATGATTTAAATTGTTGATCTAATGGTAACATTGGGTCGACAGGTCCACTGACAGTGACCAACTTGTTTTCTGTCAATTGAATTGGTTCCTTGACGGTGTTTCTGTTATGTCTCTTACCAAACTTTATAAATTCTTGGTTAATTTTTTCCAAATGGTTGGTGAGAGGAATATCACCATATGTATAAGTTCTTGCGTTAGAAGGATGGTAGAATGCAGCATGGAAATCAAGTAAATCTTCATATGCTAGTTGTGTCATTTTTGAAGGATCACCACCAGAATTATTTAGTGAAGGATAAATAGCTTCTTGAAATTTGATCCAAAAGTAATAGGATGAATCGGACATTTGACCCTTCATTTCATTGTAAACGACACCTTTAAATGCTAATGGGGACGTCTTATCCTCTGTAACTTCATTTTCTAATCTCCAACCTTCTTGATAGAAATCTGATTCTTTTAACAAAGGGCTCAAAGTGGCATCTAAATACACATCCATCAAGTTTTTGAAATCAATTCTGTTGGTAGTGGCAAATGGGTAAAAAGTGTAATCATGGCCCGTCATTGCATTCATAAAGTTTGATAAACTACGGTTAAGCATCTTAAAGAACGGATCTCTAACTGGGTATTTCTCGGAACCACATAGAGTGGTGTGTTCTAAAATATGAGGCAAACCAGTGGAGTTTGGAGGGTTTGTTTTAAAGATGATACTGAAAACATTGTTTTTATCTTGACGGTCTATATGAAGATGCTTTGATCCTGTTCTTGTATGGGTCAAATCAACAGCCACCAAATTAAACTCAGGCACAGGTAGTACTGAGTCAATGGTATAACCATGTGTCTCCTTTCCAATTGGATATTTCTTGGAAGCACTCTTGATCAATGATGACGTTGTAGCATAAGATCTCCTAAGAGCATCTGCTCTTCTGTTCATCAATAAACGTTGTATATTATGAGAGAGCATTTTTTTTTTTGCTGCCTTTTTTCTGATCTAATATATATAATCAACTCTTCAAAGATCTTTGTTATATTGAAAAGAGACTGTGTTATCAAAGGTTAAATGGAAGTATAAGTAAGTAAGTAAGAAAACAAAGAAAATGATATCTTCTTTTTGACCAAGAAAAGAAAGAAAAAAAAACTCTTTGCAAAAAATATATCCGTTGGACGATTCATGCGTCGATCGGGATATTTTTTATACACAATGATATCATTACTAGCGAGCGCTAAGTATCCATCCATTATCATAATAATAATAATTATAATAGCCAACTAACTATAGAGAGAGATATAAGCATTTTAAGCCTGCATTTTATGCGTACATTGCTGTGGTGGCCTTTGGAAAGGAGGAGGTTTTTGAGTGTTTTTTTTTTTTCTCTTTCTGTTAGAAGATATGTATATATATGTTAAAAAAACTTATCTTTCATATTAAAAATCTATATTCAATCTATCATTTAAATATACACATATATTATAAATACATATATATATTTTTTTTGCCATTGATCTCAATTGTTATAACTTCAATTTGATACAACAACTGTTATCAACTTGCACACATTAAACTAGCATTATATATATATATATATATATATATATACTGAAAAAAAAAAAAATTATATCATATCATGCTATTGTCTAAACTTTTCTCGTTATCGTTGGTATCTCTACTATCAACTACAATCACCTCTGTGACGGCCGAAAAGGCAAAACTTACAGCTGGTGCCAGTGAGTTCTGTACTGGTATGTACAGTAAGATTGATTGGGGTGGAGCCACTGAATCATTCATTAAAGTTGATTTGAAAAAATTTGATAGACCAAATCCAAATACGAATAACGCATCTATTTCATTGATAGTTTTCGAATATAAGGACATTGATGGTTTAGGTGCCTATGATTCTAAATCAGGTCGTACGAGGTATATATGTACCGAATCATTGATCACTAGTGGGCTTTGTGAAAAGGCTCAATTGAATCAATTCATCGTCAGTGAAAACTACACATCATATGCTAACATTAAACAAACAGTTTTAACTGATCTTGGTACAAATGATTTCGTGTATCACGTTGGTAAGACTGGGTATTACTGCGTGGCGGCTTATAACCCTCGATTTGGTTCAGAGTCAAAGAATAACTACAAGTTGATTGTTAATTTCAAGAATGCTTTTGGTAATTTGCCTGCATCCGAAATTCCGAAGCTTCCTCTATACGGTTTATTGGCCGTTGTGTACGCTGTGTGTCTCTGTGTGTATCTTTTCCAAGTTTACAAACACAGATCGGAATTGCTACTATTACAGAAGTATTTGGCTGGTTTCTATTTGTTTTTAACAATTGAAAATATTTTAATCTGGTCTTGGTATGACGTTGAAAATAACAATTCAAAGTACCCTACCCCAGGTGGAATTAAATTTTACATGTTTTTGATCTCATGTTTGAGTGCATTCAAACTTTCCTTTTCATTATTCTTGCTTTTAATCATTGCATTGGGTTACGGTGTTGTGTATCCTAAATTGGCAAGAAAAACTATGAACAAATGTAAAGCTGTTTCTTTATTACAGTTTGTTTTGAGTGTTTTGTTCATCTGGACTTCTAACTATGCTAGTCAAGCTCAACCAGGCACTTCAACTACAGACACAGATAAGGCTACAAATACATTTGAATCGAATTCTTGGTTAGTTATTCTCTTTGCTGCTCCATTGGCTGTTTTAACTGTTATATTTTACTTCCTCATTTTGAACTCACTTCAAAACACAGTTAAATTATTGAAGGAAAAGAAACAAATGGTGAAATTAAACATGTACAGAAGCTTGTTCAAGCTAATATTTGCCTCGTTACTATTATTGATCTTTGCATTTATCCTCACTTCAATTTTATTATTCAATGACTCATTGACTGAGTCTATTGAAAGATTCTGGAAGTTTGATGATGTCTTGACAGATTTCTGGCCATCATGTCTATACTTTATTGTCTTTACAGGTATTGCTGTTATTTGGAGACCTACTGATTCTTCCTACTTATTGGCTGCTTCCTCTCAAATTCCAACCACTGAAACCAGCGCAGAGGATGATCCAGAAGCAAATGTGGAAATTTATAACAACTTGGAACAATTCGGTAACGAATTCGAATTCGATGACTTGAGAAGTTTAGAAAGTGATGGAAACCCATTCAGTGATCCATCTTCAAGATCCAAACATACAAGCCCTGAAGGAGAAGCCAATGATAATCCATTCGATGACTCTAATCAATTGTCATCAAAAGACATAGATTATGAGTTAGAACAACAGAAAAAGATCCTACAAGAGAATCCAAAGGATGAAGAGTTTGCCTTGGATGAAGATGATGAAGCGCAATCACCATCTGATTTGAAGAAAGATTAGTGTGATTTGTATCGACCCATTCGTCACCCTGGAGCTTGTTTTTTTTTTGTTTCATAATTCTCTCCCATTTTTTTATCTATAACATGTATATTGCTTACTTATATAATAAGTATTATTTGGTTGTTTTTTTTTTTAGTACACTAATAAAACGTTTTTATTTGATTTCTCGTAGCCCAGTTGTTTGTTAGTTCTAGACGATTATGTTGAGATTACCCGTAACCTATCATTATCACTTTATCAATATTCAATTAAAAAACTGCAAAATAATATTTAAATCACCAGTCATAAATTGCAAATATAAAAAAGGGTAATTTATTGTAGTTTAAGTGGATCTTTGGGCTTACACAATGGAATAGACCATGAGTTCTAGAATGGAAATGAAAAAAAAAAATTAAAGAGTGCGCAAGCCCGGAATCGAACCGGGGGCCCAACGATGGCAACGTTGGATTTTACCACTAAACCACTTGCGCTGATTTTGAATAAAAAAATTCACAGTTCACTATTAACCACATTTTTGCAATTGTGTAATATATTACGTAATCTGTTTTTTGAGCAATATTGGTAAATTGATTATTTTCAATCCTATTATCCACAAAATCAGTTCGTATGGTTGATTTAAGACCCTTCGGATAAAGTTTTATCTTTAATTAAGATATTAAAGTTTGAAAAACATCCAATATAGTATGGTGTTATTAAGTTAATAGAGTCAATTAAAGTAATTGTTTTCTTCAATAGATTTAATCTTGATTATCCCTTATCTAGTTTCTGAGTTTATTTAATATTTGAGGAGCAAGCACAGATTATATGAATAATAGACTAGACATAAATAGATCTCTTCAGGATACAACCAATAAAAGCCAAATAGATTGATTTATAAATCTCTTATAACTGTAGGTCATGGTGTCAATGTTAGAAGTAAAATAATTGTCAGAGGGGGTAAATAAAATGCTTCACAATTTATTGGCAATAATGTTTAAGATAAAATAAGGTTTAGACAATAACAAAATTGATAAAAGGTTATATCAAGAGGGGATTCAGTCGGATTAATGTAGTACCAAGGAGTATAATGGAGTCAGTAATTTATTGCTAGAATTAGAAGAGTTTTGATGCTGGAATCCACTGAATTCTTAAGGGATATATTCCTATTAGAGGTGTTGGGCACTGAAATGATACTATATTTGCCAGATTGGTATCCGTGTCTCATCTTAAAACAGCCATAAAATAGCTGTAATTAACCGGTTATGGTTGAACATCCAGTGCAATAGGAATAGCAAAAATCTTACCAAATCAATGGCCAGAAGAACGAGCAATAAATTCTACTCCCCTAAACAGCATTATATATGTAGTGAAAATCGAAAGAAAAGCATATCATAATAAAAAGAGAATATATATATATATATTACCATTAAAATAAATCCGAATTGAGTCTAGGAAAAGTATCTTAGTGCATGGGAGCACAATAGCATTGAATTGAAAAAAAAACTGATAAATCTTTTTGAGTGTCCAGGAATAATTATCTATTAGTAATTTATCCTTGGAAGAATATGCAGATAACCTTAACCGTATATTTAATGGATCCAAAACTATTATACAAGAAGTGAAATAATCAAGAAAAGTAGCTAGATTGGTGCCATTTAAGCAATGTAAAATAAAAGAGAGAAAATCTCGCTCTACAGGCAATTTTCAAATGGGAAAAAACTCTACATTTACCAGGAATTATGATAGCTTTTAGTATATCAAACGATAGCCAATTAACTATGATCTTTTATGCATTAGTTATATTAATATAGTCTTGTGGTGTATTGAGTTGAAATATACAAAACTATATGATTTTATCACTGAAAAAAAAGGAAACTTTGAGATTCAACTCCATTTATTTCGTACTTCTGTGATGCCCCAAATTAAATTCATGGTATTACAATAAATTATAGATATTCAAGTTTCATATCCAAATATACAATATGTATATTTCAATCGTTTAAGCCGTTATTTTTCAGTTTCTTTTCAACAAGTCGGAAATTTTCTTGAGAAATCAGATGTAGGCAGATTTGAACCCTTGCTCGACTCAAATTTGTTGCATTAGTTCAACGGTTTAAGTCGAAAAGTGCAAATTATCCGGAAAAAAAACAGGGTCGTGAGTTCAATTCCCACATTCAACAAAGTTTGAAAGCTATTTTGTGGGCTTAAAAGAGATGATATAGCCTAACTAAGTCGCTTGCTGTAAAGCCCATATTTGATTCTACATGTACCATAACAAATTATCATGAAAGAGGGGTGTGTGGAAAAAATATACCATTGATGGTAAAATGAATTATTTGAAATGTGAAATATGAAACCTGGATAGACGAATAACGCTTCCCATAGTTAAGCGGGCCACCAAAATCTGTTTTATTAGCATATTTAAGCTCCATAGTTAAGAGCACAGGGGGAGGCATTTATCGAGTGTGCCCTGGAAAATATTCCTTTCCTCCTACTTTCACTAATGGTTAGGCATAGCTTCTATTTTGGATGATTTTCTTTTTAGATTGGTAATTTATTTCCTGTTTGTTCTATATCTTGATTGATTTTTGGTCAATTAAGTTATTACAATTATGAATGTTTAAAAGGATAATCTAATGACTTAATCATTTAGCAGGAAAATTATTGTGTTTAGGTAAGGGGGGGGGGGCAAGAATATTAATGATGATTGGATATGTTTACATTTAATTGTTTGGAGTTTTTGAGTTATAAAATGAACGACATTGGCAGCTGAATGTATAAGTATATACACCATTAATGTTTAAAGGTCATGAAATTCATATTATTTTCAGTATCTTTGACCAGGGATACAAAGTTGTAACAGAGACTGATTCGACGTTTGGATGGTTTTCTTTTTCATTATGTTTGAACTAACTGTGCAATCTAGTAACATTATATGACATGATTTGATAAATAATATCATACACATAGTCAATTGACAGATTATTATTCATTACCTTGCCTTTGGATATACGTAAATATATAGAATATGTTTGATGGTAAGAATATACATATCCACATACCAATCAATTCCTGGTAAAAGAAGGGGGGGGCTTAGACCCTGCAGAGCAAAAGGGCCCCTTAAAAAAAAAATTGAGTGAGTGAAAGTCGTGCGTCGATCAACAAGGCTGTGGTGGTGGAATCAATCAAACATCACATAATCAAATCATGTTAATTAATTTAAATTAGTTTTATCTGAGGTAACTATTTTCTTCCCCAACTTACTGTGTAGAACATACTTCTTATTGAATAACCAAATATCACATACATTTATCAATGGGTGATCCAAATAATAAACCACAAGTTCCAAAGGGCTGGGTAGCCTGTTGGGATGAGAAATATCAAGGTATGTGTTTGATATTATATAATCTATATTCTGATTTGCGGTGATTACTAACTAGTGGCAAATGTGAAATTCCTTTTCTTTTTCTTTCTTTTAGAATGGTTCTACGTCGATGAATCAACCGGTAAATCCCAATGGGAAGCTCCTTCTGGTACTGTTGAGACTGTAGCTCAAGATAATGCTCCTCCTCCATACAGTGAAACCAGCAAGGGCAATACTGCAGGCAATAATAATTCAGGTACAGGATTGAACTTTCCATCAGCGGGTAAGCATAGTGCACAAAAGACACAAACACACACGCAAACCAAGCAACAACAACAATATCAACAACAACAGCAGTATCAGCAAAGACAAGGATATGCTTATCAACAACAATACCCTCAACAACCTATGTACCAACAACCAATGTATCAACAACCAATTTACCAACAGCCTGTCTACCAACAGCAACCACAACGTCAAAGTAGATTTGGTGGCAGTGGTATGGGAGGATTAGGTATGGGTCTGTTAGGTGGTGCCGCTTTAGGTACTATGGGTGGTTTCTTGATGGCTGATGCTCTGACTCCAGATTTCCATGGAGGAGGAGGTGATTATGGCGGAGGTGATTACGGAGGAGGAGGAGATTTCGATGGAGGTGACTTTGGTGGTGACTTTTAATGTTTGTAACCTGTCCATACTATCTCTCTTTAATTCTCCGTTTCGTGCCTCTTTTCTCTGGGTTATATATACTATATAGTATACTATAATATAATATATAGATTGACCTTTTTTCCATTTACTGGAAACTTTCATACATTTTTTTTATCCGACTGGTTATAATACCTTCTTCCCATTATGTTATTTTTTTTTTCTATTCCTCTTTTACTTTAGTTTGGACTCTTGTCTTTATAAAACTAAATTTTATATGATCATATGCAAGTTTAATTGATATAGAAGTAAGTGTATTTGTAAATGTAGACGTCTCGTTGGTTAAAATTCGGGAGAAAGCCGCAAACGTCTTTTTTTTTTTTCCTTACGGGACTGAGTGCTTGGAAATTAGACAAATCTCCAGGTTTATTATAATTAATGATCAGAATCATATTATCTCTCTCTATAATGTACTTGTACAAATATATAATCCTTAAAATACATGAATAGCTAACAGCAAATCAATATTTTATTGCCAATGACGAATAATAAGAAAACAACAAGGCATCTTATAGCGGGTTTCAGTGGAGGGTTAGCCTCATCTGTCTGTCTTCAACCGTTAGATTTAATTAAAACCAGAGTGCAACAAAGTCATGATGCTTCAATAATATCAGTTTTCAAGGAAATATCGTCAGTGAAGCAATTATGGAGAGGAACACTCCCCAGTGCATTGAGAACTTCTATAGGAAGTGCCCTTTATTTAACTTCCTTGAATGCCCTACGGACAAACATAGCTACCATTAAAGCTAAAAACCCAAATTTTTCTTCCATTACATCATCTTCATCTTCCCTACCTATACTATCTCCAACGGAAAATTTATTCACAGGTATGGTGACTAGAGGGTTTGTCGGTTTCCTTACTATGCCCATCACAGTGATAAAAGTTAGATTTGAATCAAACCTATACCATTATAATTCAATTGCCGAGAGCATCAAGAGCATATATCAAAGTGAAAAAATACCTGGTTTCTTTAGGGGGTTTGGTGCAACATGTCTAAGAGATGCCCCATACGCAGGATTATACGTTTTATTATATGAACAATTAAAATTGATATGGCCAATAATCGTGACATCAAGATCGGATCAAAGTTTAACAGGTTCCCAGGCCGCCTTTGTGAATTCAGCATCAGCAGTGACAGCTGCATCGATGGCTACTATGATAACGGCTCCATTTGACACAATCAAGACAAATATGCAATTGAATCCAAAACAATTCTCAAGCTTGTTTGGTACTTTGAACTTCCTAGTCAATCAACATTGGAAAAGATTGTTTGATGGTGTTAGTTTAAGATTAGTTAGAAAGGCTTTAAGTGCAGGTATTGCGTGGGGTATCTACGAAGAATTAGTTAAACTGTGATTATAAACACTAATTCTATTATCATTATTACTATTAATATTATTTCTTTATAGAACTCATTAATGCATATAGGTGCTTGATTTCGGAATTGCATTTTTGTTTATCTTTCTTTATATCTGTACATATATATATATTTAAAAAGTTATTTGATGCATTATATAAAACATGAACGTAAAACTAAATTAACGTATCCCAATACGATCAGATCAATAACCAGTTTTTATATGCCCTCTCTGAAATAACAAAACCGGTGTTAAGTTTGCTTATTCCTTCATAACCTAATATACTCAACACACATAGTCCTAGGAAAGAATGATAGGGATCTGGCATCTCCTCATCTGCATCTGACTTTGCAAATCCACCCATGATAGAATGCTGTGTTCGCGTTAAGAGATAGTTTATTACCTTTTCTGTGTTAACTAGCTTTGTCATTTTCATTAAATCCAATGATGCAATACACCAAAACGCATAACATGTGTCCGCATATTTATTAACTCTTCCATCAAACCCTCCGATATCATCAAGATCAGCATGCTCATTTTCCTGTAGTTCCAGCTCATTGTATTTATTGAAATCCAATTGTCTATGAACTAAAAAGTCAGCAGTGTCTTCCCAGTCTCTAGCGTCTAGCTCATCGGTTAATTCCAAGGCATCCAATCCACAGAATGTTAGACCAGCATGTGATTCAATCATGCTTGCTGTACCAAACCCACCATCATAGGACTTTAGTGATATGATGTATCTCTTGAGGGCACCAATGTCAATGTCAATTCCCCCTTCTTGATTAGTTTTATCGCATTTGATTATCTTTCTGATAGTTGTCGCTAGCATACAATATCTGGTATCAACATCACCAAACGGAAGACCTGTGTTTAAATCTAAAAATGGTGCAAATGAACCATCATTCTTCTGACATTTCACTAAATAGTTCATTAACTTTTGCCTATTGACTCTTTCCAATTTATCATCCAGAATGAGTAGTATCTGTAATGCAAAACAAGTTGACGCTAAATTCGGTGGGTCATAACTACCACTATTTTCATAACTCAATGAGCCTCTGAACCCAAAATACTCCTCAGTTTCTAATGAATGTGAATATATCCAGTTTATATTAGTGGTAATTTGCTCCTTTGTGAAAGTTTTAGGTATTGCATTCAACAAATCCAATGCAGCAAGGGAGAAGTAGCATAGGGCTAATTTATTTGATTCTTCTGATTCATATTTTGACGGTAGTAGAGTGAGACACCTCTGAAAGTATTTTATATGTCTCGGTAAATCCAATTGAGGTCCTTGTTGGGACATTTTTAATAATGATCAATATAAAATGTCAGTTAATATCTATCGACTTTTGAGTTAGTTAGATACGTTTATAGTTGATACTTTTTCATGTTTGATTTAATCTGATTATACTAAAAAATTAAAGGTGCGACAGACTGGCAGCAGAATCGATTCCACTCCTCATAGTAAAGTGGATTTAACAGCTACAAAATTTACAAGGAGGTCCATATATATATATATATATATATATCATAAACAAATCAATTGTAACTAACAAAGAAATCAACAAGGAACAAACGAACAGAAAATACATAGGAAGAGGAACAACATAGAAAAATCAAACGAAAATCAAAGTTCTTTTTTATTTTTTTAAAAGAATATCACGTTATCAAGCTAGAACAACTCTATATGAAGAGATCTCAAATGCCCTAGAAGAGATTGAAAATGAGTTAGTAGCTGCATCAAACTTAATTTCTTCAGTTTCTTCTTCTAAAAGATTGGTCTTGAAGATCTTTTTGACCGGAACACCAACTGAAATCTTAGCCTTAGAGGCACCACCTAATGATTCATACAGTCTCAAAATCAAAGTCTGGGAACCGACAAACTTCTTTGGAATATTCGTCATGATAGAATCTTTAGAATCGGTGTCAAAGTCATCTTCACCTCTCTTCACATTAGATAAGATCAAGTTTGAATCACCAGAGATAGTGACCAATTCAGAAGCAGCCTTCTGTAAGGAGAAAGCACCACCCTTTAATGCAGCCTTAGGTAAGGTATACACTTTGTCCAAACGTTCATTGAATTCCCATCCGGCACGAACAGTTTCAGAGCTCAAATTACCAGAATGTGGGAGTAAGGCATACTTAAAGTGATGATCACCAATATCAGCATGAGCATCAGGGTACTTTGGGGCCCTTAATAAAGACAATGTTATGACACCACCATGAACAGATCCACCGTATTTGTTATTGTTAAGCACAGAGACACCATAGTTGAAGTCAGAATAATCGATAAACTTGTGACAGCAACATTCAAATTTAGCAGTGTCCCAAGATGTGTTGAAATGAGTTGGTCTCTTGGTGATACCAAATTGGGTTTCATAGTTAGCAAACTCTTGAGTGATATTCACTGGGAATTGAACCTTCAAAAATCTATAAGTCTCATTCCAGGAAACATGGGAATCAAAGTTTAGTTTTGCCAATTGATCATCATCGTTAGTACCCTCTAATGAAATAACTGTGGAGATAGTACTAGTTGGTGACAACTTGTGCTTAACCTTCAATGAAGAAACCAATGGACCATTTTCCAAGATTTCAATACTTGTTGAAGATTCAATGTATTTGTACTTTTCCAAAGAGTACAGTTCAGTATCCCATGCAGGGAAATTTAGAGGAGTATCGGAGAACATAACTAATTGGTTACCACCTGGAACCTTCGTGGTATCAATGATTTCACGGCCGTTTATGATATCAATCAAACTGGTTATAACACCATTGGAGTTAATCTTAGCTCTCAGCTTTCCATTTGCCAAGATGTAATTGTCATCAGCAGTCTTCTTAATGGAAGATGGATACTTGATCTTGGAGATAATTGGAGTCATAAGCATATCACCTTCAAAGGCAATAAACTTGTTTCCCTGTGAAAAGGTGGATAGTTCTGATGGGACATTTTCAACTTCAGCAATGTGGAATCTAGACCATGGTAAAGTGTTGATTTTAACCAACGAAGAAGAAGAAGAAGAAGATAATGACGATGCAGTGGCTTCAACAAATTGCAATTCTGTCAAAACTTCACCAATCAACTTATTTTCCTTTTCAATGACAGCAGTCAATATTGGCCAGACATCATCAGTGTAGACCTTTTCAATACAAGAACCAGGTAAAACATCGTGGAATTGACATAAACAGATATCTTGCCACATAGCCTCAATTTTAGCATGTGGGTACTTGTAACCCTTAACTAGAACGGAAGCCTTTGACGCCAAATATTCCAAATCACGCATCAATATCTCTGCTGTTCTCATAAAGTTCTTAACCTTAGCCTGTGTAGTATACGTACCTCTGTGGTATTCCAAATACAATTCACCTCTCCAGGTAGGTAAATTGGCACCATTAGCAGTGTCTTCTCTGACCTTTGTATAAAAGTCATTCACAGTGCAGCCCAATTCAACAGTTGGCATTTCACCACTAGCAGTGTTGGCCAAACCTCTGATTCTTCTCAATTTTTCCACCATCTCTGGGGTTGGACCACCCCCACCGTCACCTTTACCGTACAACAACATACCCTTTTGGTCACTGTATAAATTATGGTGACCCTCAATTGATCTCTTAACATCTCCAAAATGAGCAGAGGCAGTATATGTGTTAGCTGGTGGCATATGAACTAACACTTGTGAGGTGTCAATTCCGACCCAATTGAAGGAATTGGCAGGGAAAGAGTTGATGTTGTTCCAAGACAATTTTTGGGTTAAAAAGTTTGGCATACCAGCCAATCTACAAATTTGAGGAATTTGAGATGAATAACCAAAAGAATCAGGCAACCAGTAAATATCACTTTTAAAACCAAACAAGTTTTGGAAATATCTTTGACCTAAAAGGAATTGTCTCGCTAAACCTTCACCACTTGGCATATTAGTGTCATTCTCCACCCAGGAACCACCCAATGGGATGAATCTTCCCTGCATAACAGCAGTTTTGATCTTTTTGTATAAGTCTGGGTAGTAATCGATAAGCCATTTGAAATGCTGTGCAGCAGACGCGGCAAAGACATACTCTGGGTATGTTTCAATCAATCTTAATTGTGTGGACCAACTTCTAGCAATCTTTGTCTTAGAAGTGGCAAAATCCCATAACCATGCGGTATCAATGTGACAGTTACCAATAGCGTACACTGAATTGTATGGGGCCATGGCCTTATCTTTAAACACCTTCTCAGATCCTGTGTGTTCACCTATGAATTCTCTAGCAATTTCCCTGCACTTGGCAATTGAACCTTCATCAGTATCATCAAAGACATCCATGATACGGTTACATATCTCTCTTGCCTTAAACTTTGGAGCTCCATTTAATTCCCTAGCGGCATCGGAAATCATCCAAAAGTCATAGTACAACGCTCTAGCCTCTTGGTTTAAAACAATTAATTCAGCATGGGCCAATCTATAACTTGGTTGAGCGGCACCAAACATACCATTACAACCCATTTCGAGGTAGAAAATATGCTCCTTACCATCGATATACCATTCCTCAGGAAGGATGAATTCAGGTCTTTCACCATTACCGGTCAAACCCTGTAATGGTAACCCATCGGTGTTGAAAACCAAACCTTCATTGTTACAGTCCCAATGGAGAATCACTGGGTACTTCTTGTCTATCCAGGACTGAGGGATTTTAATTTTGAATTGGAACCAATGGGAGGACCAAGCAGGACCAAATTGATCTCCCTTATGGGCTTGCTTAAACTCTGGCAATTTCTTAGGAATGACATCCTTAAACAAAGGTTTGGTTAACCCAGGAGCTGGCCAATGCTTGATATCGATATAACCCTTATTAGGACCAATCTCTTCATCATCACCAGGTTTAGAATTATCAATAGTGTCCCTGATATAAAACTTAGGAAGCATCAAATTGGAATAACCACCATTAGCATCAATGAATTGACGTAATCTATCCAAGTAGATGGAGTCGACTGGTTTGAACTTAGGATCGTTGTTCAACTGGGGATACTTAGAGTTGTAACCCAAAGTGGAATTGTATTGATCCATTGTATCGTTTATGTTTCTATAATTGTATTAATTAATACTTATAAAAAAGTTGATAAAAGAAGTGTATAAATAAATAAATATAATGGAATGGTATTCTTATGAAAATGAACACAAGGGAAAATAAAAATTATATGTTTTAGATAGATAGATAGATATATCTCCACCTGTTTAGAAGGCAAACACACACACATGCGCCTATACAGACATAAATGAAATGGGGCCAGCGAGCGGCGGCTATTTTTTTTTCTTCTAAAAAAACATCGATAGACGTCATCCAGTCGATCGACCAAAAACCCAAAGCACTTCGTCCCGTCGATTTAATTTAGGAAATTCTAATTACCATATTAAGTGTAAATTAACTTACTCGTGCGACCTCGCCCAAACATTCCCTTAATTTTTAATGTAATATTTTTATATGAGGCAGCAACTACTTTTTTTACTGCTACACTACTTACTACTTTGGGTCTCTAAAATATCTTGTCGTAGGTATTATGCTGTTTATTATTATGGTAAAAATATATCGTAAGTTTGTCTCTTGCATTGTCTGTTTACATTGTTCAATTTTACAGTTTTAAAAGATTTACAGTTTCTTGGGTCTCTCTCCTAAGTCTTTTTTTTTTTTCAATGCATGTTACATTACTAAATATATGGTTTACCCTTTTTATTCTTACTTTTATTTTAGTTTGATTTTAGAGGTTGTTAATATTTGAAAGTTTGATCTTAATTCTATATTGTTGATTGATAATAATAAAGCAATTCTGGTGTTCATAAAAAAAAGGAAACAGAAAATAATAATAATAATAATAAAAAAAAAGCAAAAAAAAGAGGAGAAGATTATGAGCTTTTCATCTCTCTCTTAAAACGGGCATGAAAGTCAGAAATAGATTTTTTTATCAAATTTGAGGATGTATATATATATGTGTGTATGATATCACCAGAATGTGTAGCCAAAATTTCCAAAGAGAAAAAACAACAGAAAAAGAAAGAAGGGTATCAAAGCAAAGAGCAAACGCAAAAAAAAAGAATAAAACACAAAAAAAGGCAAAAGTAAAAGAAGAGAATAGACAGATAATCTCACAAAAGAGTTATGTAAGGAACCAAAGAAAAGTTGTTGAACAATATAATATAGTAAGTCGTAGGAGTAGAGGGGTAGCAGTAGCATAATGAAACATATAGTTGTACAGTACAGAATGAATAGCGACACGATTAAGCGGATTCAAATTTGACAATAGCCTTGTTACCACTGGTAACAGAGACAGTACAACCATCAGAACTAGAGTCAGAGCCGTAAGTACAGGTACCAATGACAGAGGAACCGTCAGCGGCAACAATAGAGACCTTGTAGTTAGCAGCATTTGAGTTGTTTGGGTTTGGAGTCAAGGAAACGTATGTAATACCACTGGTAGTACCAGCACCAATGACTAATGGAGCCCAGTTACCAACTTGAGAGGAGGAATCACCCCAGATACAACCATCTTCAACGGAAACACCAGCATTGTTAACGTAGTATTGGACAGAAGTTTGACTACCTAACCATGTGTAGTAAGAGTCAGAGTCGACGGAGGTTAAAACGTTGGTGGAACCAGCTTCTAATTCAGTTGGGATAACCATGTTTTCAGAACCTGGGTAATCAGTTCTACACAAGGCAACGACGTCAGATAAACTGGATTCTAAGGTGATGTCACCGGAACCAGCTTCACACAAGTCACTAGTATCAGTGTTAGATCTGTAAAGGTAACCATCCTTACATAGTAAACCACCTAAGGACTTACCATCAGAAGGTTGACTGGAAGGCCATTGGGTCTTGGAGTAACCTGGCTTACAAGCATAAGAACAGTAGTAACCACTCTCACAGTCAGAAGCGGTGTTTCCATCAGCATCCATGACGGAAGCCCAACCGTTCAAACCAACCCAGTCTAAAGAGACTAGACCAGAGATTGATGGGAATTCAGAACACTTGTAGACACCATCTTCAAAAGAACCTGATCCAGAAGAGGAGGAGGAGGAGGAAGAAGAAGATGATGAGGAGGAAGTGGAAGCTGCAGCAGAGGTAGAGGTAGAAGAAGTAGCAGCAGTGGTTTGAGCATTAGCAGTGGTTGCTGCAGCGGTGGCAGCAGCAGTAGTAGCTTCAGCAGCAGAAGTTGCGACCTCAACAGTGTTACCGTTTTGGTCAACGACTCTAGTTTCGGTAACATAGTAGACAGCTGGTTCAGCTTCTCTCTTATGCTTGTGGTGGACGTGCAATGGAGCAGCTGAGACGATGGTAGACAAAGCTAAGGCAGAAAGGACGTTGGAGTATTTCATTTTTTGTAATTTAATTTAATTTAATTGAATAAATAATAAATCGTAGGGAATGACTAGAAGTTAAGTTGGAAAGTTATAAATATATAATTGTATTTAATCTATCTGAAAGAAGGAATGGACTGAGTTGGATTTGGATAATAATAAAGCACACTAGAAAAAAAAAGGGATTGAATTTTTCTTTTTCGTTATAAGGAATGTAAGGGAGTTGGGAATGTGTGTGGGTTTTTATTATGTGGTTTTTTTATATATAAATAAAAGATTAGATCTTTAATAAAAGGAATGTAGAGTTAATATATAACTGTGTTGTTAGTTGTTGATATGTGGTGATAAATACAAATATAGAGAAAGAGGAAAAGAAAGGAAAGGAAAGGAAAGGAAAGGAAAGGTTCAGATCAGCTTCTAGTCTAAGCTCAATGTTTATGTTTTTGAAGAGGAAGGGGGATCTGTCGTGTTTTATACCTTAGTCAGGTTTCTATGGAGAAAATTTTCTTACATAAAGATTGATTGACTATGTGGATAAAATTTTTCTTTTTTAATTATTATTATATTATTATTATTTATCCTACCATCTTACCATAGTATTTAATTATAATAATAATAATAATAATAATAATAATAATAATTATAATAATAATACATAGCTTCATATAGTGAGGTGTAGTGGTTATTTAATGCTCAGATTATATGAGATCAGTAATGATTTCCCAATTGGGAACTGTAAGTGTGTGTAGTGCGGCCCGGTCTAACCAGTCTAGGCTCTAATGAAGAACCCTCTTTTCTTTTTTGGCGCTACACAGACGGCTGAGAGGCGCGTTAGGTTTTATTAGTTTTCCAAAATTTTCATTCGGTCCCCCCTATCTTCCCCCGTTTAATTAATCCCCCCTGTAGCTAACCGCCGTTCCTATTCGTTGCCACCCTCCCGAGGTTGGGGAGTTGGTATAGTTTCATCTCCTCCTCCTCTTACTACCTCCCTCTTCGTCTCCCTTTACACCAGGGAGACGAGACCGACCGGCCGGCCTTGTTTTTTATTCATTTTTTTTTCAGTCTTTTCTTTTTTATTTGATTATTACACTAACATATACACAGAAAGGTTTTAAGTTAAGGTTAGTAAGGTTCTAGAGTATTTACATTGCAGACGATGTGGGTTCAGATACCAGATATATATGTAAGAAAATCCTTCCTTTAATTGAAATTACTAAGTAGCATATCATACTAATTCACTGTATGTTTTATATGTATGAAACATTATAGTAAGTGCGTACAGTATGTAATTAAAACTCTTCAGCCTAATAAAAAGAAAAGAATTCTGTTCAAATATATTCACCTGTAAACAACCAACCACTATTCAATTTCAATCAATCAAATCGATATACAATCCAATACACTTCATTCGTCAATGTGTTTGTTGTTCTGTACTTTGATTTATGTATACGTATGTGCTTCAAACATATTCTGTTTGAATTCTCTACTTCCCTACCCCCTTTCCCTCACACACACACACACACCACTTCCTCTATTCCTATATTCTCTTAATCTAAAATGTCACAAGGATAAAAACATGATGTAGCATATGTTTTTGTTGAAGAAAAGAAGACTAAAAATTCTGTGTTACAGGTTATGTATTTACGTACTATTAGTTCCTTCTATTAAAATTAATCCATTCTCCTAATACATGTATCATTTACCCTCTTCTGACACAGTTCTGTTCTATTTTTTTTATTTTATTCTATTCTATTATCTCTCTCTAATTCCACGACATTCTACATAAAGATTGTTAGACCACTTTGCCGACTCATTAGTAATAATATTTTGCAATTGACAGAGAGACGGAGACGGGGAGTAAGAGTAAGATTTAGAGACAGTGTGGACTATAGTTAGTAGAATGTAGTGTCGGTTGAAAAACTTTTTTTCCCTCAGAGATATATTAATTACTCTTTTAGTTAAATTATTATTGTTTCGACGTTCCAATGACACTCATTAATGTATTGGCAGATTAATTAGATGATTATATTATTAGAGGTTGTACACTACATTACATTGTTCAATTGTTCACTATGGTTATTTTAACTATCCACCCACTCATGCTCCATTCAGTGGAAAATATATCCATTCTGTAATGTACATTTAGCTAATTAAATAACCAACTAGGTAGATAGCTAATGTCCTTCCTTATTTAGGCGGAATTGGTTCAAAAAACAATCGAACTTTATCTTCTTCTGTTGAAAGAAAATTGTTCCGTTTACCGAATGATTGGATGGATTTACCTACATTCTGTCCTTTCATGCTCTGCACTAATCTGCCTTTTGGGGGGAGGAGGAGGTAGCACTTTTTTTCTATCCCCCCCCCCCCCCCCCCCGTTTAAACAACAATGTTTGCCTGCGTTATCCAGTAGATTCGAAACAAAAAAAACATGGGTTTTTTTTTCTTTCATTATTTTTCAGATCAATGTAAAACAATCTAAGTATAATAAATTAGAAACACACATGGACAGATTCAATAAAGAGATTCAGAGAGACAGATAATCTCTATTATATCTACCTATTGTATAGTGTAATTCTGTCTTTTTACCCCTCTGAAAAGAAGAGATTGACAATACTATTATTTTATATATATAAGTTTTTGTTTTTTTCAAGGTAGTCGGTCCAGCTTACCGAATATGTCATTTTTATATCAATGAATAGGCTGAAATGAATAGCCATTTAACACATATATTATTTTGTTATTCTTAAATGCTTTTCTTATATACATCACCCACCCATCTGTCCATAAGATTAGATTTATCTGCTCTTTAATTAGCCCATTTGGAATTTTCCATCCCCCTCGCCTCCCCTCCCCCTCCACCAGAAATAATAGCGCTTACTTGAAAAAAAAAACGGTTTTTTCTTCTGAGCAACCAATCCGAAACCATCCCAACTGAGAAGTAAAAAAAAAAAGAAATTAAAAATTAAAAAAAAATTGGCCAAAACCCCCTTTGCATATACACTACAAATTTGTACATGTAAGTAATAAGTGTTTTTCTCTTCAACAACATAATATACTACCAAAAGTTAATTGAACAATACTCGTCAGTTAAAGATGTCTAGAGTTAGCTTAGTTGAATGGTTGTTTAAAATTTAATTTAACCATATTAAATAATGCGCCCAATAAACTGTTCAGCGCAACTATCACCAGTAACAAACAATTAAACAAATAAGCATAGAGTAAAACGTATATAAATATACACATCCATATCATCACGCGTAACTAGACATAATACGCTGGTTACTCCTTACTCCTTTCCCTTTTTGTCCTATTGAACTAATCATTGTTTTAGCTTACACACAGACAAATATAGAAATACAATACTGAAAGGGGTGAGACAGATAGACAGACACCTAGTAATTCAGCATTGAATATGAAAGGACGAAAGAAAGGAAAAAAGTGCAGTTATTCTATGATTTAATTTGAAACATGAAAGAAAAACATAGACAATAGTGTAGGTTTTGTTTGACTGAAAGATGTAGTTAGATGCCGCTTTTGATTAGGGGAACCCGGCTTTGCTTTTCAATCGGTCAGTCATCAATGAATTCATATTATAGTTATAACTATTCCTTAATGCTTTGTGTAGGCTTAGTCTTTCTCATGTTAAAGTAGTTCATGAACCGATATTAATTAATATTAATTAATATAATATTCAAGAACAAAAACCTGAAACAAAAAGCAATATAACCAAGAAAGAACTAGGCTAGTCTTTAGTCTCTTCGGTAGTTAATTCTAAAGGGAATCAACCACACAGAGGACTGTCGTCGGACACCTTAATTAATCAGATCATACAGATCAAATAATGTTTTTAACCTTAAAATTAATTTATCTCCTTCCCATTAGTTAGATCAATCAAAGGATTCACATCTTTGATCGGAATATGAATATACGCGTGATAATGACCATTCGGTAAGAAATTGTTAACACTTATCCCCATCCTAATCCCGAGAATAATGGATCAGTTAATATTAAATGAGTAATATAGAACTCCAATGCAATTCAAACAAACAATAATTACGAGTACATAGATAGTATGTGATAAGAAAAAAAATGTTGTACTGTGTGCGGTGCAGTGCGGTCGTGCGTACCTATTTAATATTTATGTAAATTAAAGAACTCCGTCCCTGCACCATAACGCCTTCTCTACATTAAATACACAAATATACACTTTTAGAATACACAAAAAAACAACAAAGATAAAATTAAACAATTTTAATAGTCAATTATAGAATGTCTGAAGGTTTAAGGCGCTCCTCCTTCAACAGACGGTCAAATACGTCTTCTATTGATCTAAGAAACTCATCGATCACATCGAATTCAATTGCTAAAATTGCTGATATCCCCATCCAATGCCAATACAGCTCATCGGTGCTATATGCAACCAAATTGATGAACGAAAGCAGAAACCATTGTCTGATCATTAACGGTGATGAGACGAACAAGTTGGTGGGGTTGATAACTGCTAGAGATTTGGCATACAGAGTTATTGCCTCCGAGCTTGATCCGGACACACATGTCGGAGAGATCATGACTTCAAAGCCGTATTTCCATTCTGTCACAACTTCTGCAACAGATGCATTGAGATATATGGTGACAAAGAAGATCAGACATTTGCCCTTGGTTGATGAAGATGGAACAGTTGTCGGAATTTTAAACATTACTAAATGCTTTTATCATGCCATGATAAGGCTGGAGAAGATGTCACTGGAATCACGAAAGTTGGAGATGACATTTAATGATTTAAAAGAAACTCAAGAGGTTGGTTTTAGCAAGTATTCAATGATCAAAACCCCTGATGAAACCCCTGAGACTCTATCGGTCAATGGTGAGATCTTGGACTTTAGCATATTGGAACGTAAACGGAAGATTGTCGATGAGCTTAAGAGTCTAATCGATATAATGAAGCAACCTAATTTGAAAATCATATTAGAAGATCCCGATTTAAACATAACTCCTCCAATTGTCATTGACAGTAAATGCTCAATTCTCAATGCAGCCAGGCTGATGAAACAGCACAATACCACTGCCATGTTGGTTTGTGATTCAACATCATTCACCAAACAAACAGAACATGTGATTGGGATTCTAACCAGTAAGGACATAGCATTTAGAGCTTTAGCAAATAGGATTGATTCACATACAGTTGCTGTTGCCAGAATTATGACTCCTAAGCCAAGCTTTGCTGAGGAGACATTATCCATTCATACTGCCTTACGTATAATGTATGAGGGAAAATTTCTAAACTTGCCTGTGAAATGTGAATCTGGTGAAGTTACTGGATTGGTTGGGGTCTTACAACTAACTTATGCATTATTGAAAACTTTGGATGGAGCTAAGCTGAAACCCTGGTTGGCCAGGGGTAAATCATCCGATGCATTATTCTTTGACACAGCTCACACAAAGAGTGATGATCAAATGTCCTATGCACCTAAATTACATGAAAGTGGTCCCGCTTGGGACAGATTTTGGGAATCATTGGATCAACCATTGAGTACCACTGTCGATTCGGTAGATAAATCTTCCAGAAGAGGTTCTAACTACATTCAAAGACATACAACTTTACTGCGCAAAAAACTGCAGGATCTGAAGTACAACAACGAACAAGATAACAATCGAGTTTCCATTGATACCACCAGTAATACATCCATGATGGACAATCTGGTTATTGCTGACCAACCTACAATAACTCCAAACAGTTATGAAAAGGTTGGTTCAGCTCATTCACATCTATCTAGTAACAGTGACATCTCGGATGTGATTACTGGTGCACAAGCCAATGTTGGATCATTTTTAATCAGCACTGGAAGGAATATTCCTACAACCGGCACGGGGACAACTAATTTAAATGGAAGCAATAATTTATCATATGATATCATTTTTAAACTTAGAATAAAGGAGAAAATGGGATTAGACTTGAACGGTAAGATTCATAAAATCAAGGTAAAGCTTTCTGGTTCACATTCACCACTTGAACAAGTGAAAACACGGATATCAAGAAAACTTAAAATTAATTTAAATGATTGTGATTACGATTTAAGTTACATTGATGAGGATGATGATCTGATTGCCATTGACAGGGATGAGGATTTGGAGACTGCACTCGAGGGAAACACGAATGTTTTAACACTGGTTTTAGATATAAAGTCTCCTCTTGAATCTGGAGCTACCAAGATTACAACTTATAGTACAATGGTGACAGTGATTGAATATTTTGAAGAAAGTCCAGCTACAAATTTGCTATTAATAGCAATGACAGCAATAGGAATTGGGTTAATTATAAAACAGTACGCTAAATAGCAAAGGAGGAGATGAGATTAGAAACTCCGTGCACCAGATAGAACTTGATAAATTTTTTTTGTGATAATTTTTTCTCTCTTTATATTCGCCTCCCTTTTAAATCCTGAAACATATCCTATTTGGATTATGTTTGTTATTGTTATAAAGATATTCTTTTCTTATTCGATATAAATATAAATATAAATATATACATATACATATACATATATATATCAGTCATTTAATTACATTATATAGCTAATAATAATAGTCATATAATATACAAAATGTCCAATGTTACCTTAGATTTAGAATCAGAGCTTGCACAACAACTAAAGGCTCAACTTAGTAATAAACTTCAGGAACTCAATATCAATGAAGATCCAAGTTATGTTGCTGAATTCCTTCTTGTTCTGATTTCCAATAACAGAACACCAGCTGAAATCGTGCAAGAATTCTCCACTTTGTTTGGTGATGTGATAAATGAAGAATTTGTTCAGAATGTGTTTAACGAAGTTGTCAGACTTCAGAATGGTGGTGCTATTAACGACCAACAACAACAACAACAACAACAACAACAACAACAACAACACCAGGACCAACAACAACAGCAACAGCAATCACAGCCACAACAACAGCCATTGGAATCATCTACGGAACCACAACAACCACACCAACAAGTGCATTTCATGGATACTGAAACCTCATCATCTGATTTTTCTCTTCAACAACAAATACAAGATGGTAGATCAAGTTTACCTGCTGGCCCTCGTTCATTCACTAACAGTGGTAGAGGTTCGCATGGTATCTCCAAGGGTTTTAAGAACAACACTAATAGAAAGAATTTTGCATTTAAGAATGCTCAAAACTTTATGAATGCTGTTGACAAGACTATGGCCAATGCTGATCAATCCTCTATTAACTTTGTTCAAAGAAAACCACTTCTTAGATGTAAGGCTTTTCCACATTGTAAGGATAGAAACTGTCAATTTGCACATCCTACTAAGCCATGTTTTGCATTCCCTAACTGTCCAAATGCTCCAGGTACTTGTAACTACTTACATCCGGGTCAAGATGATGAATTGATTACAGAATTAGAAAATGTTAGACGCAATAGAGTGAACAGACTTCAAAATAATAACACTAAGTTAATTTCCCAAGTTACAAGAGAAGTTGGCAAACAATTAAGACAACAATCATCGGGTATCGTTCTATGTAAGTTTGGTTCAGTTTGTCAAAGGGAAATATGTCCATTTGCACACCCAACACCATGTAATCACGACGCTAAAGTTGTTGTTTTACAATGGTGTCCAGAAAACAAAAACTGTCAAGATCCAAACTGTCAGAAGGCCCATTCATCTCCAAATTTCAAACCAGCTGCTCCTGCTTCCCAGGGTCAAGCCCCTCATACCACTTCTCATGCTCATGCTCATACTTACGGTAGTGAAGCAATTGAAAGAGTGTTAGACCAATGCAGATTTGGTACTCGTTGTACAAACAAAAAGTGTCCTAAGAGACACGCTACTTCTTCAGTGCCTTGCCATGCTGGTGCTAATTGTACTAGAATTGATTGTTCTTTCTCACATCCTCTCAGTCAAGAGTGCAGATTTGGCATTAACTGTAAGAATACCAACTGTGTATTTAAACACCCAGAAGGTAGACAGCTTGCATCTGGTAAGGATTTAGTTTGGGTTAACAATGGCTCTTCTAATTCCAACTCTACTAGTGAAAGGCAATTTGCTGTTCCTGACGATCAAGTTATGGAACAAGCCCCTGTTCAAGAAGCTTGAACATTAGCAAATGACTTCTCTCTTTTCACCTAGATGTTTGTCATAATTTTTCTTATCTTTATTAGTGATTGGCTTATATGCTTATCACTTTTATCCTTCTTTTTTTGATTCATTAATTTATTTTCTTTGCTTTTTTAAATATGTTTTTGTGTATGATTTATAGTTTTTTTTAGTTTTTTTTTTAGTTTTTTTTTTAATTTATCATGATTCCATAAGTTTGTCTTATGGGTCTATTCTGGGACAATTTGTTTCCCATTCGATTGATAAATTCCAACACAATTGTATTGTAAAAGTAACATTTCAAATTTATATCTTTATATTTACTATTTGAACTAATAAATTTATTCTTTTACTGTTCTTTGGTTGCAACAAATGTCTACAATTTATTTACAATTTCCGCCAGTTTTTTTGTAAGAAAAAATATTAAATATTATCTAGTTATTTTAAAGTATACATAAGTTAATAGTAAGTTATAAATTCAGTAAAACAGTTTCCTAGATTTAGTACTTCTTCTTGGAAGCTAAAGCTTCGTCAGCGTAGACATCTAATGGAGAGTCAGCTAAAGCGAATTCCTTCCATAAGTTTGGAGTCAAGAAACCGTAAGTGTTACCAATAGCAGCAAAGGTAGCCTTTAAGGTGTTTTCAATGGTTCTGGTGGAACCAGAGGAAGTAGTGTAGATATCTTCAATACCAGCGAATTGCAACATGGTCTTAACAGCTGGGGAAGCAACAATACCAGAACCTCTTGGAGCTGGGATTAATCTGACAGTAACAGAACCACACTTACCGGAGGTCTTGTTAGCGATAGAGTGAGGAGCACCCAAGTTGGAACCCCAGTAACCTCTTCTGACTGGAATGATGGATAACTTGGCAATGATGATGGCACCTCTGATGGCAGTAGCTAATTCCTTAGCAGCCTTGATACCTAAACCAACGTGACCGTTGTTGTCACCAACAACCATGATAACCTTCATTCTGGTTCTTTGACCAGCTCTGGTTTGCTTTTGGACAGATAAGACCTTCATGACCTTTTCTTGTAAGTTTGGTAATAATTCATCAATGATTTGGTATTCCTTGACTGGTAAAGCGTGTAAGTAGACTTCTTCAATGGAAGTGATCTTCTTAGCCTTCACTAATCTACCTAACTTGGTGACTGGGGTCCAACCCTTTTCTTCGGCTTGACCTCTTCTTGGTCTTCTACCGCCTCTTCTTGGACCACCTTGTTGTGGTCTTCTTTGTTGTTGTGGAGCACCGGACATGATTAAATTTGATAAATGATTTGAACTGATTTAAAAAAACGTCGGAATGTTACGTGGAAAGCCTGGGATGGTGGTTTTCAATCGACGAATAATAGTTAGTTACTTAACGGAAAAAGGATATAAAAGTATCAAAGACTAGAGACACACTACAACATGGTTGGTTATTTGATGGAATGGGTTTTTGAAAAATTACACTCTGCACTCAGGGAGAGAGAGAGAGAGACAGGTTACAGAGTAGATGCTGTAACTCTCCCGCGGCTCACCTACTCACCTGAAAATTTTTTAAACCCTTGAAACCCTCAAATAAGTCACGTGTAAAAAGACAACCATGTGTTCTATTGCGCAAAAATCATATGCCGATGAAATATTGCGACATTTTTTTTTTTCACTTAGCGCAATAGGCCTATAATTTGGACTGTGGCAAAGCTCCACCCAATTAATTACTTATTTTAATGTAATTTGAATTATTTGATGGTACTGGGTGTATTTGATTTGATATATCATAACATTTATATGGGTAATTGTAACTTTATTCAACGTGCCATTGTAGCTGATGATCAAGCCTTTTAAACGACATGCCGGATTTGCTTTTGAGGTTAAAACTGATTGAAAGATAAGGCTTCTAATCCAGCCCTGACTTCTTCTCAGATCTGACTTCTAGATCTGACTCCTGGAGAAGAAACGTGATTCACGTCCTTTCTTCGGGGAATGAATGCTAGAGTACTTAGTTAAAAGCATAACTGTATCGTAATAATTTTTTTCTTCATTGTCTTCTTCGATTACGTAGCGTGTGAAAAAAAAAAGAAAAAAATTACTGCGATGAGCTGGTAGGAAACAAACAATCAAAATATGACTCTTTTTGATCTATAATATATATAATACTTTAATTAACGGCTGCTGTTAATAATATATACTCTTACATGTATTTAGATATATAAACACGTTTATATCTTTCTCTTTAAATCTGTAATTTTTTTTAATTCTTCCATACTTTTAACAATTGCTATCTTTCTCCCTCCCTTGATTTATTCTCGTCATTCCCATCAATCAAACACGAAAAAAATGTCATCTCCCCAACAAATCTCTCAATTGACTAACAGCTTCCAACAAGCCGCTTTGGCTTCACCAAAGAATATTGTTGGTACTTCTCCAACCAATTCATACATTTCTAATCAGATGAGATCTAGAGCTACTAGTTTTGGTGCTTTCAAGCCAACCAAGGCTCTAAAACCATTCTCAACTGGTGATATCAAAATTTTACTTTTGGAAAATGTTAACCAAACCGCAATCAATATTTTCACAGAGCAAGGTTACCAAATCGAATTCCACAAGACCTCATTAGGTGAAGAAGAACTTATCGAAAAGATCAAGAATGTTCATGCTATTGGTATTAGATCAAAGACCAAGCTAACTGCTAATGTTTTAAAGCATGCTAAGAACTTGGTTGTTATTGGTTGTTTCTGTATCGGTACTAACCAAGTTGACTTGGAATTTGCCGCTGAACAAGGTATCGCCGTTTTCAATTCTCCTTTCTCTAACTCAAGATCTGTCGCTGAAATGACCATTGCTGAAGTTATTACCTTGTCAAGACAAATTGGTGATAGATCAATGGAATTACACCAAGGTATTTGGAACAAGGTTTCTGCCAAGTGTTGGGAAATCAGAGGAAAGACCTTAGGTATCATAGGTTACGGTCATATTGGTTCTCAATTATCCGTCTTGGCTGAAGCTTTTGGTATGAATGTCTTGTATTACGATGTTCTGATGATTATGGCTTTAGGTACTGCTAAGCAAACTTCCACCCTTGAAGAATTATTAAACAAGTCCGATTTCGTTACCTTGCATGTTCCAGAAACCGCAGATACCAAGCTTATGTTCTCCACCACTCAATTAGCTGCTATGAAGGAAGGTTCTTACTTAATTAACAACTCTAGAGGTTCCGTCGTTGACATTCCAGCTTTGATCGATGCTTTGAAGTTGGGCAAGTTAGCCGGTGCTGCTATTGATGTTTACCCACAAGAACCAGCCAAGAATGGTCCATTCTTCAACGATAGTTTGAATACCTGGACTTCTGAATTACAAGCATTGAAGAATGTTATCTTAACTCCACATATTGGTGGTTCCACCGAAGAAGCCCAATCAGCTATTGGTGTTGAAGTTGGTTCTGTTTTGACCAGTTACATTAACGAAGGTACCTCTACCGGTGCTGTTAACTTGCCAGAAGTTGCTTTAAGAGGTTTAGATTTAGATCAAGACAATGTTGTCAGAGTCTTATATATCCATCAAAACGTTCCCGGTGTTTTGAAGACCGTCAACAATATCTTATCTGACCATAACATCGAAAAACAATTCTCTGATTCCAGAGGTGATGTTGCTTACTTGATGGCTGATATTTCTGGTGTCACTACTGATGACATCAAGACATTGAACAATCAATTGGAAAGTACTCCTTTCAAGATTGCTGTCAGAATGCTTTATTAAATCAATTGATTTGCCCCACTTTGTTTGCAGCAGCAACTAACGGATATTGTTAGCTTTATTTTCAACTATTCATTGAAAAGTTTCCACTTCAACAGGCCTACTTTTTCTATATATTATTATTCCCTCCACATCATACACACACACACACACAAACTCATTAATGTTTACTCTTTAATTCATGCTTTTTTTCTCTTTTTTTCTTTCTGTTCTTTTCATCGTTAGCTTTTCTCGGTTTAGACTAGGTTTTCAACAAAATGTTTTATATAAGCTTTAATAAAACTAATATATATATTGGTTAAATAAATAGTAAAATAGATGGGCAGTAAAATAAAGTATCGGATTTATTTCACACATTAAGGAGTCGATCGACGATAATTGTAATTTTGCGCGTCGAACATTTTTTGGTTTTGATCTCTCGAAACGCAACGGGTGGCAAACCTATTTGTGAAAGGAAAACACACACATATATATCTAAAAGAAAAGTGTCAACAGTACTCTTAATTTATCCCGATTCAGCTATAACAAAAAGCAAAAGCACTTTAGGATAACATATACAATGGCTGCTACTATATCTGCTGGCCCATTGCTTTCTCTTTTGGACGAGGAGGATCCTCAATTAAAGACATATGCCTTGAATTCTTTGAATGACTTAGCAGACCAACTTTGGGCGGAAATCGCCAACAACATTTCTGAAATCGAACAACTGTTTGAAGACGAATCATTCCCAAGTAGATACTTAGCTGCATTATTGGCTTCTAAAGTTTACTACAACTTAGGTGACTATGATTCTTCAGTTAAGTACTCTTTATTATCGGGTGACCAATTTAACGTTAATGAAAAGACTGAGTACGCTGAAACAATTGTCTCCAAATGTATTGAACTATACATCAAACAGTCAAAAACCAAGTTTAAAGATCCATCAGTTAAGATTGATCCTCAATTAACTGCAATTTTTGAACAAATGTTGCAAAAATGTGTCAAGGATGATGAAATCAAATTAGCTTTAGGTATTTCCCTGGAAAGTTACAGACTGGACATTGTGAAAACTATTATCGATCAGCAATTGCAAGATAATAAGGGTGAAGAATCAATTGTCAATTTGTTATCTTATATTTTAACATGTTCAACTACTGTTATTAGTAATATCGAGTTTAGAACCCAGATCCTAAACAGTTTAGCTTTAACTTTGTTGTCCTTGAAGACCCCCGATTATTTCATTTTGACCAAGATCATCGTTCAATTGAATGACTATACATTGGTCCACAAGATCTTTAAGGATTTACTACATTCACCAGAAAATAGACTGATTGCTTTCCAAATCGCTTTTGACTTGGTTAGTGTGGCTTCTCAGGAATTATTAAGCAAAACTACAGAAATACTTGAAAAGGATCCATCAATTGATCAATTAGACGCCAACACAATTAAATTGAAGAAAATTCTATCTGGTGTTCCAACTTGTGATCTGGATATTACCTTCTTATCTAACAATAACAATACGGATATGTCAATTTTAAATGCCACTAAGAAAGTTTTAGATGGAAGAAACTCTGCTTTCCATTCTGCTGTTACCTTCACAAATGCCTTCATGCATGCAGGAACAACTGATGATTCTTTCTTTAGAACCAACTTAGAATGGTTAGGTAAGGCTAATAATTGGTCAAAATTCTCTGCTACTGCAGCCTTAGGTGTCATCCACAAGGGAAATTTATCTCAAGGTCAATCAATCTTACAACCATACTTGCCAGGTAGTACAACGTCCCCATATACCAATGGTGGATCCTTATATGGGTTGGGTTTGATCTATGCGGGCCATGGCCGTGAAGTCTTAGGATATCTAAGAAAGCATATTATTGAGAATAGCAACTCTACAGACAACAAGAATGCACCTATTGTTTTACATGGTGCATGTCTTGGTGTTGGTGTTGCTGCCATGGGACTCGGTGACGAGGATGTTTATGAGGAACTGAAAACTGTTCTTTACGCCGATAGTGCTATTCCTGGTGAGGGTGCCGCTTTGGCTATGGGTTTGATCATGTTGGGTTCTGGTAGTGAAACTGCTGCTCATGATATGTTCACATATGCACAAGAAACACAGCATGAAACGATCATTCGTGGATTGTCAATTGGTATTGCACTTTTATCTTATGGTAAAGAAGACTTAGCAGAAGACATGATTGGTAAGTTATTGGGTCATCAGGATTCCATTTTACGTTACGGTGGTTGTTTCACATTAGCATTGGCTTACTGCGGTACTTCCAATAACAGTGCTATTCAAAGATTATTGCATATTGCTGTCTCTGATTCGTCTGACAATGTCAGAAGAGCAGCAGTTCTCTCTCTTGGTTTCGTTTTATTACGTGACTATACTGCAGTTCCAACAATTGTTGAATTATTATCACAATCTCATAACCCACATGTTCGTTACGGTACCTGTATGGCTTTAGGTATTTCATGTGCAGGTCGTGGTTTCCAAGCTGCTATTGACGTGTTGGAACCTTTAATCAAGGATCCTGTTGATTTCGTTAGACAAGGTGCCACCGTTGCTAAATCCATGATTTTAATACAACAAAATGAAAACACATATCCTAAGGTCAAAGAATTTAGAGAATCGTTGGCTAAAGTGGTGTCTAATAAGAACGAAGAGTCTCTAGCTAAATTTGGTGCTGCATTAGCCCAAGGTATTTTAGATGCTGGAGGACGTAATGTTACAATCCAATTAGAAAACACACAGACAAACACCTTGAACATGAAGGCCATTGTTGGTTTAACTGTTTTTTCACAATTCTGGTACTGGTACCCACTTACACACTTTTTATCACTATCTTTTTCTCCAACATCGATAATTGGTGTCACCGAGGACTTGAAGGTTCCTAAATTCAAGATTAACTGTCACACAAAGCCCGATTTCTTTGGATACCCACCAAAGGTGGAGACTCAAGTTGAAAAGCAAACCGAGAAGATTGCCACTGCTGTCTTGTCAACCACTATCAGAGCCAGAGCCAGAGCTGCAAAGAAGGATAAGGCTAAGAAGGAGGATAAGATGGATATAGATGAAGTTGCTCCTGCCGAAGATGACAAACAAAAAGAGAAGGAAACCTCTAAGGATAAGGAGGAAAAGACAGATGATGTTTCTGAAAAGGAATTACAGGATAAGCAATACAAATCGCTTTATGTGAAGACACCATACTCCTTTGAAAATCTAACCAGAGTTGTGCCTGCTCAATTGAAATATGTGACATTTTCCAAACAAGAAAGATTTATCCCTGTTAGAAAGTTTAAGGGAATGAGTGGTATCGTTGTGTTGAATGACCAAGAATCTGGCAAGCCATTTGAAAGAATCAAGACAGTTAGAGAGAAGAATAATACAGAAGCTCCAGTTCCTGACCCATTCACTATTGATGAAGATTTGGATAAAGATTTGTTTGAAACTGAGGAATAGCCCCTTATGTAACATATAAACCCAAAACTACAATAAAAATACTTTTCAGCTTTACTTGTCTGTGTAATTAATAGTTTATAATACAGATGCAAAATTTATTATTAAATTGTAATATATATATATATGTATAGGAAATAAAAAGTAATTCTTTATCACTTGAATCTTGACAAAGCACCAGATAAGACATCCTTTTCTTCTTGAACACCTCTTGCACGGTCGTTGTTTTTCTTCCGGAGATCCTTTTCTTTCTGTAATGCAGTTTCCACACGCTTAGAACGTTCTGTTATCAAATTCTGTCTCTGTCTTCTCTTGAATTTACGAAGAGCAGAGTTCTTACCCTTTGTTTCTGGTTTAATTAGTTTATTAATATTCTCGTTAGTATCAGCCTCCTTCTTTTCCTTTATCTCAAGTTCATTTAGATCTGCACGAGTCATTCTTTGCTGATGTGTTCTCTTATCGACTGTACCGATAACATTTGGATCTAAGGTGATCATATCTGGAGATAATTTATTCATCAATGCTCTAACTTCAGATTGTCGTCTTTGCTTAGCAGACTCAAATGGATTCAATTCGTATGCATCATAATTGGCTTCACCAGATCCAGGAACAATCATAGAAGAGATACCATTATCATGAGCGACTCCTAGAATATCCTCGAATGGGACAAATCTAGTTGTTTGTATTTGCGAGGATGGGATCATGTGGTTCATATACGGAGAGTTTTGTCTAGTTTTGAAACAATCCTTCCAAATGGTGATATGAGGACCCCATCCTAATGAAATCAGTCCTGTATCTGAAATATCTAATGTGTTTGCTTGCGTTGGGGTATAATATGAATCAACTTCTTGGAATTTTCTGATATCCCATATTTTAACAGTTTTATCAGAACCCGCAACAACCATATAGTTACCATCTCTATTCACTGATAGAGCTCTAACAGGGCCTCTTGCTGCTTGGATTTTTGCAAGCGGGGTAGACATACTAGGGGACCATAATGTAACTTGTCCATTACTGTGACCAAGATGCATAACAGCATTCCAGGGGTTTTGTTTCATACATTGAGTTGGCCCCAATTTTGTTCTATGTTCAGCAACCAATTCACCAGTGGAGACATCATGGAATTTGAGGAAACCAGTGTTACCAGCAGCTGCAAGAAGGAAATGATATGGTAGGAAATCCAATAAGGTAGAGTCAATATGTTGTTTCAGTCTATGCAACTCCATACCAGTTTTATCGTATATGAAAACATACTTCTTTTGGGCAACTGCAAAGTATTGGTTATTGTGCAAGTATTTCACTGCGTGAACAGTTTCATTTAGATGAAGCTCACAGTCGAGCTTTCCTAATCGCCAATCGATTGAAGCAACATGACCCTTTTTACCACCAAACAATAAATCCCTACCGTTTCTACTGTAATCCAATGTATAAGGTCCAAATGTGTCTAATTTCAATTCAAATCTTTTGTTTGCCGTGCTAGCATCAACCTCTTTCACAATTTCATCTTGGGAGAACTTGTAAGTCTTTTCCATCCCCTCGGTTTCTAAGAAACCGGCATCTTCTTGTAATAATATATCTGTTTTAGCAGCTGATTTCACAGTGTCTTTATATTGTTTATCGATTCTCTTTAACTTGTCATTTAGTTTTCTATCCTTGGTGAATCCAGCCTTCTTTTTCAAGCCTGTTCTTTCAAACTTGGTTCCTCTTGATTTAGATTCCACCATGGTGTATTATGACTTAAACTATGATTCTAATTAATTGGCAATTAAACCACTTTCCAATCAAAAAAAAAACAAAGATATAAGCATATACAACTTTTAAGTATTTTATTTAAATGAAAGAATGAAAAAAAAAAAAAAAAATTGAAATTTTTTTAGGCTGAGCCGCACAGCTCATTTTTTTTTTCTTGTTGCTTGCCCAAAGTTCGCTGTTCATGGATTTTATTATGTTGGCTGGTGTTAATAAAGGTTTTGGTTTTAACTATTGTTTTAGAGTGGGAGACAAACAATTAGAGATATCAATTATTATCAGATCTATCAAATTATAGACATGTCAGAACTCTCAGCAGCTGAAAAGAGAAAACTTTTGAGGGAAAGAAGAGCCGCTAAGATGGCTTCCAAGGGTTCTGAAAGATTAACCAAAATCACTGGTTCTACAGGATCCTTTCTTTCTTCTGAATCACCTTTGGATGCAGAGACAACAACAACAACATCATCATCAGCAACAACAGCAACAACAACAACAACAACATCAAATGATACGGCTACTAAGATATCGAAATCATCTACTAGTACTACTAGTACTAAGACGTCAGGAACTGACTCCGTTTCTCCTTCCAAACTGAGAAGGAGAATATCGCAAGAATTCATCTCTGATCCACCAACCTCTGATTTGACTGACTTTACTGTCGCTGATCCATTACATGGAAACGATGCCATTGGCTCAGAAGCAGATATGGACAAGCTCCTTGCCTCTCTGTTTACTGGTGGTCATAATCATGATGGTACTGGTAAGGGTGCCGCTTCTGCTGCAGGAGGCCCTGATCTTGGTTTGCCTGATGACTTTATGAAGCAGATGAACTCATTAATGGGAGGCAATGGAGCTGCCAATGTTTTCACTGAGATGCTCAAACAACAATCTAATAATAATGGCGATAGTACAGAAATCCCAGGGGCTAAAACTACAGAGGAAATGGAATATGAGCAAAAATTATTAGCCTACAACACACAACAAGCCAAGAAATTGAAGTTCACATTTATAGCTATACGTCTGATCTCAGTATTATTCTTGTTCTACAAGTTTGTATATGGAGTTGAGAATTATTATCCATCATTTTCAGATTTGAGACCATATGTGAATCCAAGATCATTTTTCAGTAGATTCAAAGTGTGGGATAATGGTGATATGATTTTACGTGATGCCTCTGATTCATCGTTCTGGACCTATTTCACCTTTTTTGAAGTTACAATCTCTGCATTGTACTTATTTTCCTCATCAAAATTACCAAAGGGTAACCGTGGATCAATTATATCCTTGATTGAAGGGTTTTTACCGCCACATTTGAAGACATATTTTGATTTACTGATAAGATACAGCGATATCTTCGTTCTATTCTTAAACGATCTTGCCTTTGTCACCTTCCTACTTGTTCTTTTCACTACGAATTAATCTTCCATGTATCTCAATTCGGGGGAAAAACAATCTATATTCTAAGTTATGTTTGTTTTTTTTTTATAAAAGTAAACAATTTATATATATATATCAATTTAATAAATAAATAGTAATGCATATTGGAATTTTTTTTTTCGTTAAATGCAAAAAGTTTTAACTTAAGGATCGTCAGAGCCAACAATTTCCTTCCAGGTCTTACCTTCCTTCTTTAGTTCATCAGTGATTTGATCCTTTATTTTTCTTGCAATACCTGGACCTTGAAATGCAAAAGCGGTGTATAATTGCACAAAGGTAGCGCCCGCTCTAGCAAAGTCTAAAGCATCCTTAGCGGAAGCAATTCCACCACAACCAATTAAAACCAAATCTGAATCCTTGGTGTACTTTCTTAAAAGCTTGAAAGAGGCCAATGAAATTTCCTTTAATGGCTTACCCGATAAACCACCTGTTTCAGTGACAACAGAACCCTGAGTTATCAATCTTTCTGTTGGTCTTTGGATTGTGGTGTTGGACATAATAATACCATCTATTTTAGCATCCTTGGAAGACTTAGCAATTGACTCAATTTCAGGTTCAGTTAAATCTGGAGCAACCTTGACCAAAATAGGTGGTTTACTATTCACATCTATTAGTTTACCATCCAATTGGTTTCTCTTCTCAACGACAGCCTTTAATAAGTTAGTTAATTTAGCCTCGTTTTGTAAATCTCTCAAACCTGGTGTGTTTGGAGAGGAGACATTGATAACTAGAGCATCGGCGTAAGGACCAAATCTTTCCACACCTAACAAGTAATCTTCAATTTCATCACCGGTTTTGTTCTTGCCCAAGTTAATACCCAACAACTTACCATCTCTAAAAGAGTTATCAATGGCATCTGGGTGTTTCGCAAATAAAGACTCTAGTCTTAATCTTAAACGGGCTAAAACATTCCAATGACCAGATGAATTGAAACCATATCTGTTAATGACAGCTTCATCTTGGCTCAATCTGAAGAATCTAGGTTGTGGGTTTCCTGGTTGAGGTAGAGGGGTAATTGAACCAATCTCAACATAACCGAATCCCAAGTTAAACAATGGATCGATAACTTCACCTTCCTTATCAAATCCGGCGGCAATTCCAATTGGATTAGACAATTTCTTACCAAAAACATCTACTTGCAAAACTGGATCATCATTATCTGAAAATAGTCTTGGATACAAACCGTACTTAAGCAAAGCGATACCCAACTTATGACCATCTTCGGCACCAGTGACCGCCCTTATCAAAGGACACCAAACGTACTCATTGATAGCTGCTCTTGCATCCAAACTGTATAAACCTGCACCGATAAGGGCCACCAAAATAGTTGTAGAACCAGGGAAAAGACTCAGTTGTCTAATATTTGCTAGTCTTGATGTTTTCGAAGATGAAGAAGCTAATCTTCTGGAATTCAAACCGCTAACTGATGAAACAATCTTAAAAGATGCTCTAACTGATCTTGTAAACATCTCTCTCGGTGCCTTTTTGCTTGTGTTTTGTGTTCTTCCAGGTGTCTATTTAGAGGAAATAATGTATCTCTGTAGTAGTTTACTGATTTATTATTCTCAAGATATTTGATTGGCTCATATAAAGTTTTCGCTTTTAGCGAAGAGAGAGAAGCGCTTATTTTCATATGTAAGATGAATTATCCCTCTAAAGCATAATGTATCTTTCATTACTTTGGTTCAACAAGTCCGATAATGATTTCAAGAACTCTGTTGAAATTCTCGTCAGTAAGGGATATTTGAGTGTATATTACAGGAGGGAAAATCATATTAAACCATGTAACGTTGAATTCGACTCTGGGAGTGTGCTCGTTCCCGACACTATATCGTTCTAATGAAATAAAAATCCTATCTTATCCCCCCCTTATTTTCTCTTTCAAGTTCCATAAAGTGATTTTATCCTTTTAAAATAAGAAAGATATAATCCTACATATAGATAGATTATTTACTTTTCAAGTCAGATGTATAAAAATGTCAATTTAGGACCCATATGCCACTGGCTCCCTAACTGTACTCTTGGTCGGGTTTTGCAAACATTCTCTTTGCTTTCTATATCAAACCCAAGCATCACACTAAAAGCAGTTCATTATTCTGTGATTGGTTTCCCATGTATATTACTGCTCTCTTTGAATTGTGAAGAACAGAGTATCTGGTGAATTATTTTGCTATTTCTCAGTTTACGTTAAGTTTATCCAGTGAGTAATGCTTTTTTTTTAGAATTATGCCAGATTTCAACCGGCTTAACTCACATTATAGATGCAGTCCAAATCCATAAAAAGGGAAAAAGTAGTATCTAGAAAATATGAAAAAACATAATAGAGATAAAATAAATGGTATCGGAAGATAGATATAGAATTATGGTTCATGGAAGCACAAAACAGTGCAAAAGACAAACTAATTGATCAATCGTAGTTATCTGGTAGTAAAGACTCAATGGCAATTTATTCCTTTGTATACATCCAGATTAAGTTACAATTAACTTTTATATTATCAGAATATTACAATATAGGTTGAAATACTCAGGATAAGTAGCTGGTTTGTTGGCATTTAAACGATATAACATGAACGGGAAAATATTTCTCGGTCGATACTTATCTTTCAGATCGATAAAACTGGTTAATAAACCAGGAAGTATCATAGTTTTTAATATATCAAAAGATACTCAATTAACTATACTCTTTAATGCATTAGTTATAACAATATAGTTTTGTGGTATCTTGGGTTGAAATATACAAAAATATATGATTTTATCACTGAAAAAAAGGAAACTTTGAGATTCAACTCCATTTATTTCATACTTCTGAGCTTTCCCAAATTAAATTCATGGTATTACAATAAATTCTAGATATTCAAGTTTCATATCCATATATAAAATGTGTATATTTCAATCGTTTAAGCCATCATTTTTCAGTTTCTTTTCAACAAGTCGGAAAATTTGTTGAAAAATCAGATGTAGGCAGATTTGAACCTATGCTCGACTCAAATTTGTTGCATTAGTTCAACGGTTTAAGTCGAAAAGTGCAAATTATCCGAAAAAAGCAGAGTCGTGAGTTCAATTCCCACTTTCAACAAAGTTTGAAAGCTATTTTGTGGGCTTAAAAGAGATGATATAGCCTAACTAATTAGTTTGCTGTAAAGCCCATATTTGATTCTACATATATAGATAATAAATTACCATGAAAGACGTATGTGTGGAAAAATATACCATTGATGGTAAAATGAATTATTTGAAATGTGAAATATGAAACCAGGATAGACGAATAACGCTTCCCATAGTTAAGCGGGCCACCAAAATCTGTTTTATTAGCATATTTAAGCTCCATAGTTAAGAGCACCAGGGGGGGAAATCAGTGTTCCCGGTGAGAGTGTACACCCATTTTCCCTACATTCTTCTTTTACTAACTGTTAGGCATAGCATCTATTTAGACTTCATTCTCTTTGAAATCGCCAGACAAAAGACCATTGATACAGTCAGTGAGCAACATAAATGACATTGAATGCCATTGCTATTATTATTAAGAATTAATGTTAATAACATTGCTACCTACTTATTGCTACTAAAAATTTCATATAACCAATCAGTGGTAAATTTTATTATAGTGTGTGTAAATGTATTTATTATAGTACTATATTGCATCATATTGTAAGTGTAAGTGTAATCGTATGTATTTATGCTCATTTCCCATTTTGTTGTCTTATCTTATCCCATGCTGATCCTGTGGATTGCGAACCAGATCTAGATGAGCCTGATTCGTCTAAGTCAAGGGAAGATTCAAAGATATCCTGTTCACTATTGGTAGGAGAATTATCATATATTCCGAAACCTGTAGTTGGTGCTCTCTGTATTTGCTGTTGCTGATGTTGTGGTTGTTGTTGCTGTTGCTGTTGCTGTTGTGGTTGTTGATAATGTCTAACCTTATCCCAGGAACCTGCCAATTCTGGATTTTCAGGGACATTCAATTTCTTTTGGCTAGCAGGGGAAGGGAAACCAAATTCATTACCAGTCTCATCCACTGGTCTATCAATGATCAAGCTTTCCGTTCCTATTTTGACATTTCTTGGATCCTTTAGTCTATAATTAGGATCTTCACTTGAACGCTTGAAATAAGCTGCCCAAAAGAATGTCTTCATCATTGGATCAGGAGTATGGGTCATAACTTTTCCCACTGCAGAATCAGAACCATGCTTATCCATAAATGATTTGTATGATCTATCGTAGATAGATCCAGCAAAAACTGAAGGAACAAATGAAGATAGAATAAAGGCGGTAAAGAGAGGATATATTGGATTGATCAACTTACCCTTCTTTTTCACAACAAATGGCAAGGCAACACCAGCAACAAACCCAAAACCTGATAACGAGGCTATCTGTTGTGTGTTATTCTGAAAGAATTGGGCTAATTCTCTTCTATCTTCTGAGGACAAGTCATGTTCAACGTCATAGAATTCAATGGCCTTTTTCTTCGCCTCTTGTAAAAGTGGATCTAGTTTATCGTCAAAATTCCCCATAACAACAATAATGGATTATTCTCCTGCAATTGTGTATTATGCGAGTAGCAATTGGGTGTATGGATATATATATTTCCTGTAGGCCCTTCAATGCTTTAAATATACCTGTTGACCGTGAATGGGATTTGATATTTGTGTGTGCCTTTTTAAAACAATTAATTTAATTCTTTCTCCGGACTTTGAGTCTATCGACGCAGCGACTTATACCGACTGTAAAGCCGCAGAGCCACTGCATACTTGATTTTTTTTTTTTCACCGACCATCAATTAAAAAAAGTATTTTTGATCAAAGAGACAAAACTAGTATATGGTTACTTTTAAAGGAAGCACGGGTGAATATATTGTATTATGAACATATTATTCAGCAAATAAGTTTGCCAGACTATTTGAAAAAGGGATCAAATGATTTGTCTCCAGAGGACTTTTCCTAGAGCACAGCTTAAGAAAATCCTATTCCTATCTCATCAAAGAACATATAAAGTTCTAGCAATAGAAACTTCTTGTGACGATGCATGTGTCACATTACTCAATAGATATTCAACATCAGAGCCTCCAGAAATAGTAGAGGAGAAAAAATTAACATTAAACTCCATACAGGCCGGTGGTGTTGTTCCAGCTGATGCAGCAAGTCATAACCGGAAAAGTATCTCTATATTAGTCAATGAACTGATCAAAAGGAACGGTTGGAACACCAATGAGACAAAACCAGATTTAGTATGTGCTACAAGAGGTCCTGGTATGGTTGGATCATTAACTGGTGGATATCAGTTAGCTCTTGGTCTTTCCATAGCTTGGCAAGTTCCTTTGGTTGGCGTGAACCACATGCTGGGTCATTTACTTGTTCCAAGATTAAGCACCAATGGCGAAGAGCCCCAATTCCCATTTTTGAGTTTACTCGTCAGTGGAGGACACACAATGTGTGTGTTAAGCCATTCATTAACAGATCATGAAATTCTAATCAACACATTGGATATTGCAGCTGGTGACGCATTAGATAAATGTGGACGGGAACTTGGGCTCAAGGGAAACATGATTGGAAAAGAAATGGATGCATTTTTAAACAGACATAAGGATCAATGGGATCAGCCAGTTCAGCTTGATTTAAGAGAACCATTACTGAACCAATGGGATCGTAGGGATTTACTTGCATACTCTTTTGCCTCGTTTATATCCCAATTGAAAACTTCTCTTAAAAAATATCATAACAATGAATTCCCAACGGATGAGCAAACTGTTGCTAGAATGGCATATAAAATTCAAAGAATGGTGTTCAAACACATGATTACCAAAATCAAGTTAGCTATTAAGCTTAAGGGTTTGACTGTTCCAAGCCTGATTTGTTCAGGTGGTGTTGGCTCTAACTTAATGCTAAGAGACATGCTACGAGAGCAATTAGAACCACTGGGGATCCATAATTATTATTTTCCTGAGCCTAGGCTATGTACAGATAACTCAACCATGATTGGCTGGGCTGGTATTGAACTGTTTGAAAATGGCTACACTACAGATATAGGAACCACTGTATTGAGAAAATGGCCTATCGATGAGATATTAGAATTGGAAGGTTGGATTAAACAAGATAACAGTGAAATTATTAAGAAAAGAAGCTAAAGTTTCGAAGTAAGAAGTGAATGACTAAACAAATAGACAAAAAAAAAAAGCAGAAAACAATTGCATATGATGTTTAACCTGTATATAGTTTCAAGTTGTAACATAGCTGTATATATACACACATAATAATAGTATTTATTATTCTATAAAAAACACGGCATCTTTATCCCAAGAAGGAATGTTGAATCTTGTAAACTTCTACAAGATTTTTCCAAGTTGAATGGTCCAAGTTGAAGATAATATGGGATTTGAAGCTGGGAGATATTCTCTTGCTGTAATTTGGCAAGGTTTGGACAGTACTTTCTGAAGCTTCTTGAATGTAGGGAATACCATTTTCATCCTTACCCAGGATGGCCCTATCGTTATTAACCAAGAAACTAGTGTAAAATAAATTCTCCACAGATTTACTAAAAGAAGTTGGATCAATGAAAAATTCAAAGAAGATCATCTTCTCCTTATTTAATGTTCTGAGCTTCTTAAAGCATCTTTCAGCATTAGCTGTAGTGTCATCCTTTCTATCCTCCTCCATTAATTCTGTAGCATTTTTCTCGTGCGCAGTTTTAGAAACCGATTTCTTAGAATCATCTTTATGTCTAGCCTTCATAGTTCTTTGTTTTCTAACAATTTCCAATGGACCCAACATAAAATCAGATGTGGCAGCTCTACGGCTTACCGTTTGGAACAGTAACCCGGCTGATAGCCAATTGTATTTAGTCAAGGCCTGATAGTCATTCAAGTCGGTCTGATATTCATAATTCTGGTCTGAAGCATCTCCAAATTTGGCAATGAAACCATTTACGAAATCGTCAAACTTCAACTTCTTTTCTGATCTGCCTAGTTTCAAATTCTTGGTCACCAATTTTGCCTGATAACCAATTTCTTTTAAAGTAGCAGAATCCTTGGCAACCAAATTTGATTGAATTGATCTCTTTGCATCCGCAAACAACGAGTCAGCTTCACCTAGAGAATTTGACACCAATGATAAACCCTCCGATTTGGTTAATTCATTTCTTTGCTGTAATAGTTTCTTATCAAGTTTACGATACTTGCCCTGTAGTTCAAACTGCTGTTTTTCTGAAAAGCTAACTCTTTCACCATCGTCACTGTCTCCATCATTTTGACTTTCACTTTCTTCATCACTACCATCATCATCATCATCATCACTGTCACTATCATCATCAGTGTCACTATCATCATCAGTGTCACTATCATCATCAGTGTCACTATCATGATGACCATAATCATAACTTTCAACACTATCTTTGCTATTTAGAGTTGTACTTGCACGTCTGTGACCGTTTGCAATCCCGTTACTTCCATTTTGTCTAGACGAACTATCAGATCCGTCAGGCATTAAGGCACTTTCAATATCATGTGCTGTGACGTTTATCTCTAATGGTAATTCACGCCGTTGCCTCTTCGCAGATGGTGAATCTTTCTGCGTGTCCTGATATTCTGGATTATCATCCGTATTGCCTTCACTTGTGGACAATCGTCTTTTAATAGCTGGCATGATTATCTTAGTTGTAGTATTATATGTGATGACTCGACAATGTCAATCAATCTTCAGTGGTTTACCCTGATTGGTTGTTGGTTTGTGTATGAAACATATATATATACATATATATATTTGACTGATAAATATAATATAAATAATTGAGTCGGTTATTGAATCAAAAAAAAAAAGCATCGCGTCGCGTTGTTCAGTTTAATTTTCCTTTACTTTTTACTTATATGGAGTGTTCAAAATCAATTATTCTTTTTATATATAATATACCAAGCAAATATATGAGTAGAGTTTAGATTCAAGAAAGAATAAGAGGAAGAACTCAACGCAGAAATATTAAAAAAAAGGGGGGAGGAAGAGGAAAGGGAAGAAACCATTAAACAAAAACAATACGTAAAGAGAAGGGGGGAAAAAGTAAAATGGGATAAGAATAAGGGAGAAGAAAAAAGAAGGAAAAAAAGAAGAAGAACAAGAATACAAACAAAAAAGAAGCAAAGTCAATCAAACAAAGAAAAGTAAAGAAAAGAAGAGGAATGTAAACGACACAAGGGACTCATATCTTTAAAATGCCAACCCATTGTCACTGTCGATATTATAAAACTCACCTCCTAACCCATCATCGATAGTTTCCTTTTTCAAACCCAAGCTGGTAATATCCATAGTGTTTGAGGAATTAGACGATCCATTATTATTACCAGTGACATTCAAAGAATCTGATACCAGCAATTGATCATCATTACGGTTATTGATGCTACCGCCGTTTCCACTGCCGACGTTACCGCCATTAATGTTATTATTGCTAATGTTAATACTATTATTATTGCTGTTTGTGTTCAATATCAGATCATTTGATTCCGATGGATTTGTGGTTTCATTTTGAGTAGTTAAAAACAACTCCAAGTTTGGTGACTCCACCTTAATCAAAACATCCTCTTCTTCAATTAAATGGGAAGGGATTTGACCATGGGAATGGGAATGTTGCGAGTCGGTGCGTAGATGCGAATGAATAGAATTATGGCTTTGATGGAGATTTAAATTATTCAGTGACGTAGGAGTGGCAGTTTGTGGTTGTTGTGCCTGCTGCTGTTGTAGGAATTGTTCCTCGGGTAATGGTGAATCAGTCATGAATGAATCAACCTGATATGTGGAGGGAACATCCTGGGCGATGGATGGTTGTTGATTAGGAGGGAATGGATTTGGATTAATGGGAGAGTTGAACATTGCAGTAGGTTCCAAAATTTGAGGTTGTGGAGAAGGTCCAGGGAATGGAGAATGATGTGACGATGACTGATTGTACGACACTAGATAAGAGTTCAAATATTGTAGAAAGTCCAATGATCCAGTCAATAAATGCGGAATATTGGTTCCACCGTCACCAACATATGCAGTGACAACTTGTTGTCCTTCACTGAAATCTTCACATATTGACCATTGATTCACTGTCTCCTTTCCCGTCACTGGATCTCTTAGGAAATGAACTGCAAACTTTGGAGGGGAAGTTAATTCAATTTGCAATTGACTGACATCGTTTCTCTGCTGTTGTTCATTAGAGCCTGCCGGCGTTCCTGTCCCTGTCTCCGTCGCCGTTCCCGGAACAGTTTGCTGATTGTTGATTAACGAACATCGTATAATATTGGCAACTGGGTAAAAGATTCTAAACAGAACCTTTTCATTTTGAAACACTCCAGAAAAGAAATAATTTAATTCATGGTCCTTTTTAGAAAGCACAACCAACAAATCTGTAGTCATCATCAAGTTGTTCATCAATCTTGGCGATAGGTTTTGGAGATTCTTCAGTATCACTTGATTCAAATACCCTGATTTTATACGTTGCCAGTTACCAACCGAAACCGAGACACAGTCAATTAGACTATAACGTTCATTGATTTCAATTGCAATTTTAGACTGAGCTTCTAAACTTGATAAGGATGTCAGTCTCTTTTTAATGGCTGGGTTATTCGATACCTGATTTCTATAAAGTGAGTCATCTGTTTGTTGTTGTTGTGTCTGTGGTAATTGCTGCGAGTGTGACTGCTGTTGTGGATACTGTTGTTGTTGTTGTTGTTGTTCTTGTTGCTGTGATTGCTGTTGAAATTGTTGTGGATTTGGATGTCCATTAGGTGATCTATTTAAATCTGTCTCTTGACGAGATTGTTTCTCCATTTTTCTAGCCTTAGCTCTTCTATTCTGGAACCATATTCTAACAGACCGTTCACTCATACCGGTCTTATCTGAGATTGCCTTTCTCACAGAGGTACTAGGGTTTGAGTTCTTGTTAAATTCTGAAATTAACAAGGCAAGTATCTCACCAGATGCTCTTGATCTTCTTTGTTGCATGGAAGCACTGTTTTCTTCATTGTCATTGCTGCCGTTGTTGTTTGAATGCTGTTGAGGGTGATGTGGGCCCTGGTGTTTATTATTACTATGATCGTTGGCATGGTGTGGGTTTGACTTCGTGGAAGAAGTAGGGGATGAAGAGGAGGATAGATTATCGTCAAATATCCCATTTGAGGTTCCATTTGAGGTTCCATTGTTATATCCATTTATTGGGAAATTGGTGAAGGTATCAGGATTCGTGATACCGTTATTGGTTGTAGTAGCAGTATTTATACTAGTATTGTTATTAGTGTTGTATAGGATATCTGCAGTCTCCAAATCATTAAGATTTGCATTCAATTGTTGATCATCAAAATCAATGTCATCTGTTTCATATTTGAAGTTGTTATAGCCAAGTTGTAAATCCGGAGTGTTAAGAAACTCCTGTTGATCCGTCATACTTTTTCCTTTAATATGGTTTATTTATTTATATATATTTTATGTATATATATATAACCTCTGTGTGTATGTGTTTCTCTTGAGAATATATGCAATATTAAAATATAACTGTTCTATATCTAGTAATAAAGAACTTCTGGTTGGTTCTATGGATATACTGGGAAAAAGAGGAGAAACAGAAGAAGAAATAGGTACAGAAATCAACCAATCAAATAGCCGTTGTGGTGATGATATAATTTGATTGTAAGTTTATAAGAAGAAGCAGTTATAAGAGTTGATCCAATACTATATTTCTAACAATTGTAATGATAGTTGTAATGAAATAGGATGAGGAGGGGATAATTGGTTGAGAAGTGTGTGTATGTGTGTATATGTGGTCCCTGTGTACCTGTAACGTTTTAATCTGGTTCTTTTTTTTTTAGTTTATTTTCTGTTGGAGTGGTTTGGTTAGATAGTGATTAAAACCTATGACGTTGTGCCAGGAGGGATTAATAGTAAGTGGATAATGAAGTTACCACTTATTTGCAGTATCAATGTGATGGTGGTGGTGGAGGTGATGATGATGTGGAGAAAAGGAGAGGGTACCTGTGTGTACCTTAGTTCTAATGTTTTAACGGTGGCTAACCAGTATACTTTTATTTTATGTTTTGGATAGGAAAAGACAAAAAAAAAAAGGAAAAAGACGTTTTTCTTCTGAGGGAGAGAGACTAGACTGACCGACGGACGGGAGAGAGAGACTGGGCTGGCATGCGAAGAAGGAAACGTATCGGTTGAACAGCGGGGGGGGATGGGGGGATGGCTGTTCCCGTGGGAGGAGAGGTGGGACGGGGACTGGAGCAGGGGCGTGGGCTTGGGTGTGGTGTGGACATTCATCCCAGGGATGATTGTTGTGGTGGAGGAGGAAGGGGAGGGGGCAGGGTCGTGACGGCTCTGAAGAATCTCTCAAGAAGGGGACCTTAGTCCCGTGTTTCTTCCCCTGGAGTGTGTGGTGTGGCCCAGCTACCACTAAAAGTGCGCTCTTTTTATTTTATTTTATTTTTTTAGTCCGTGGTAGGTAATTGACTGTACACCAACTTGTGTGATGCACTACGGGTGTGTGGATCCAGACATACGCTAAGCGAGAGAGGGAGCACATATCATTGTTCTTTCGTGGGGGAGAGTGAGCCCATCAGCCGGCCAACTTTTATGCCCTTCAGTTGGGAAGCTAGCGAAGCTAATCGTTCTTCCCGAAAAGTGGAACAACAGGTAGAGGGTGGATGGGAGGAGGAGGGAGAATCTTTTTCTTCCCTCTCTCCCTCCTCCAGAGAAGGAAAAGGACCCTGAGAAAAAAGTGGTGGGAGGCATAATTGAAGAGGTGTGGGCAACACATAAATTGATACAATTCCGATTGGGCTAAAGGCTAAAAAGGCCAGATCCACATGCTACGATGGGTATCTATGTATTCTCCAAACAAACACTACTAGTGGTACTATATCAAAATGGCGAATGCTTATATAGTGTAAGAAGAATCCAGATAACGATATCGATTGGTTTCAAAGGGGTTGTTCTCCATTGTCTCTCTTCGCCCAGATAACCGACCTACATCTAGTGTCATCAAATAAAATTACATAAATGAATATATTATATACTAATTGTACAGTACAAAAAAAAAGACAGTAATAACTATAAAAGGTACAGGTAAAAACAAGAAGAAGAAGAAGAAGACGAGAACGACGAAGAGGACGAAATGAACAAAAAATACATGCATCAGTCTTAATATGTTTCAAATCTTCCACCCGTGAAAAGATCAACCATAAGACTATCCAATATACAGTCAACAACTTCCCCATAAGATTGGCCATCCTTTCGAGATAAGATCCTCAAGTCAGTGATATTACATATCTTAACAGAGGTGTCTAGAATGGGCACTAATGTCAATGAGCAAAGTTTCCATTTATGCTTCTCAACGGTTTCAACACTGTCGAAATTAATGACACCCCCTTCCTGTGAGGACAACAAGGACTTGATGGAAACAGTCTCTTGAACCCCACCAAAGTCAGGAATAGTGAACTTCAACCGATCCAATTCAATCAATTCCACAGGAACGGATTGCCCCAGAAGTCGTAGATAATTCACATACAACAGTCTATCCTCATCACTGGTTAACTTCAAATCCCCTCGTTTGATTAACTCAATTACAAACTCAGCAAAATACTTTAATAATTGCTGGTTGGCAACACCATTGTTCTTCGTATTGAACGACCGTAGTCGTTGAATATCCTTATTCAACAAAAAGTTAAACTGAATGTTCTCAAGAGGAGTATCGTACTTGAATTCAGGGACAAATTCAATCGTCGGTATTTGCACAAGTGTTTCTGTTTGTTGCTCCCCATTGGCATCCACAGTGTAATCGTCTTTACTGAATGCATGATCTAACGATATATCTTGTAATTGCAAAATAGGATTGAAAAGATCTTCCTCATCAGCAACAGCAGCAGCACCCGCATCATTCAAAGGAACAATAAACACAAAAACATCATCATGTTGGGCCAACTGTCTAAGGTCAATTACAACATTCCCATCAAAAGTGGAATACAACACAGCGAGATACTTACCAGATGGATTGACACACATCGATAGGATCTTAAATCTGTTCACCCTGTTGATCTCATTGAGCTTTTTCACCAATAACCCAACCACATCACCGGAGCTTCTAGTGGACTCAATATGCTTACTATAATCATCATGTTTCACACCTATAATTTCATTCGAGCGGTAATTTAATTTGATTGTAGCAATGTCCTTATGCGGGTTGGACACAATGATACTGACATTGTGTAATTGGAAATCATATGTGTACACAATCGATGTATACGACACATACGCAGGTAGATCAATCTTATGACGTGGACCACCCTGGTTGACTCCGTCTGTATCTAATGATAAAATATGCAGAGTCTTGGTCGATAGTATCGACAATAATATCAACTGTTCACCATCGACACCATCGCTGATAGTAACAGGGTCACTGAAATCAAAATTAGATAAAACCGCTCCTGGCTCCACTCCTGATCCAGCAGTACCAACAGCTAAAATCATTTCCTCAAATGCTTCATCAATGGAAACATTCCCAGTAGTTAAATCATGCACTAGTCTTTTGAGTATTATTCTTTTAAATGAAGTCTGAATGGTAACGTAACTAACGAGTTGTTTATCCTTCTTTTCTTTATTATTCTTCAACCATTGAGATATCTTTGCTGTTTGCACATACTCATCCCCTTCAACATCTAATGAATTAATTTGAAATTCTGACAATCTCTCCAATTTACCTTCTTTAGTGTTATAGAAATATATCCATTGTCTTTTAGCTTCTGTGAACGCAATGAATATAGAACCCACTCGAATTGGGAAAATAGGTGGGACAATAGCATCAAACCCAACATCACCCAACCAACATAGAGAGTGCACTCTTAACTGTTTAACTTGTTCATTGGTCATCAACTTTGAATAATCTAAACTAGGGTCAATATTTCGAAGCTCATCTGCAATGTTACACAATAATTTCAATCCTTCATCACGAGAATCGTATTCAAATATGCATCCATTTAAATTCGTTAGAACAACACCTAGAAGGCATTTCTGATCTGAATTACTGACACCGGAAATAGACCAACGTAATTGTTTAACATTGACGTCCAAATTCAATAGAGACACCTTGACATCCGAACCTGCTTGGCCTATTCTTATAATTTCGTCATCGACTAAAACACCGTTTAACTCATTCTGCAACGTGGATATAAAATTGGATTGTTTCTTAATGGCAAAAAGTTCATTTAAACTAGTGGCCTTCTTTGGTTTCCCCTCCCTTTTGTGGTTTAATAAGGTCAAATCCTTTTTCGTAATGACCGATATGGATCCATCCTGACTCCACGATATAGTGTCAATTGCATGAGATGGGATCGTTCTTGGAATAACCAGATCCTCTAACATAATTGTTTTGTTAATAGGAATAACAGGAGTTAATACAAACACTCTTGATATAAAGCAATAGAGTAGAATCTATTAAATAGTTGGAAAAGTGTATAAATATAGGGAACAATCACCAAAGCAAAACACAAGTTGTCTCATAGATTGATTGACGCGTCTTTTTTTTCTTTTTTTCCCCTTTTTAAACTTTTTCTTTTTCTTCAATGTATCTGGAACATGTTAATACCACAATTCTCTGTATCTATTGCAATTAGAATTACTCGGATAACCATATCTTATAATAGGAATTCATATTATCATGTTTGTTGGTCTTACTGGAACGTTATATTCTGGGGTGTTTGAAATTGCTTTGTTTCTCACACAGAAACACAACTTTAAGCTACTTGCTCTCGAACCCTCTACGAAGAGAAAGACAACGACTACAACAACAAGCCCTATAGATCAGGATTTAAACGATCTAATATTAGATGAAGAAACCAAAGAAGAACATAATCACTATAAGCTAAAACCCTTTAAGACATTTTATGACGATAATTCATTAATTGATTATGCCACCACCCATTGGCTAGAGGATTTTGTGATAGTATCCATCAAAAACTTGAATTTGCTTGAAATGTTAGCCAAAAGACCATTCTTTGTCCTCTTTTCAGTGGATTCATCAATAACAACTAGATATCATAGATACAAGGAGGAACATAATGATAGCGATGAAGAAATTCTCACTTTAGAATCTTTCATAGATAGATCTGAATCCTTGAAAACTATAAACAATTTTGAACTATTGAAAATAATGGATAAAGCACAGTTAAAAATAGTCAATGAAACCAAAAATAAAACAGAGTTTTATGATAAAATCCATTCTATCAATTTAGTAGATAATCAAAGGCTCAGACCAGCTTGGGATACCTATTTCATGTCTCTAGCAGATCTTGCTGCACTAAGATCAAATTGTATGAAGAGAAGAGTTGGGTGTGTGCTAGTTCGTGGAAACAGGGTCATTGCTACAGGTTACAATGGTACGCCAAGGAACACCAAAAACTGTAATGAAGGTGGTTGTTCACGTTGCAATAATGGAGACTCCTCCGGTGTTGGATTATCTACTTGTCTTTGCTTACATGCTGAAGAGAATGCATTACTAGAAGCGGGAAGAGACAGAATTGGTGCCAATGCCACATTATACTGTAACACTTGCCCCTGTTTGACGTGTACTATTAAGATTGTTCAAACTGGTATCAAAGAAGTTGTGTATTCCCAGAGTTACTCCATGGATGAATACAGCTCTAAGGTTTTTAAAGAAGCCGGTGTGATACTAAGGCAGTTCACCCCTCCACAGTACGGTGTTGTAGTGCTCGAATGAATGAATGAATGAATGAATGAACAATTAATTAATTAATTACTTTTATTACTTATAAATTAAGTGCACATGTTTATAGATTATTTAATAGATATTAGTGATTATTAAAATTTGAGCGTTTTCATATCTCATTCAAGCAATGCTTGTCTAGGTTCAGCATTCACCGAATGTTCATTTTCAGTGGCAGCATCTATCTTTTCATCAGAAGCCACAGCAGCATGAGGAGTTTTAAGTTTATTAAATCTCTCCAGTAAGTCATCCTCCGTGACAGAAGATGGTATGGATGGTATAGTCTCGTTTACAGTCTCGTTTTCTTGTTTCTCTGTGGATGAAGATGATACCTGCTTTTCTTTCTCCAATTCCTCCAATTTCATTTGTTCCAATTCTGCATCAATTGTATCTTCATTATCTTCATCTAGCCCCATTGAACCCAGCTGTTGGCTTAATTCATCAACTCTATCAATTTCGACAGCCATATCATCAACCAAGGTATCAACTTTACCAGTATCTGATGTTTCGTTAAGTGATTTCAAAACCTTAGAGTTTGATTCAAGGATATTCACTGTGAACAAATTACTATGAGCCTCTTCGATTTTCATTGATATTGTGAGTAACTTGTCTAGGTTCCCATGCTGTAGATCTAGTTGCTTCTCCAACATTTTCTTAGATTTCAACCTTATCTTTGCCTCAGACTTATTATTACTTTGAAGTGACTGTTTCACCAATAGTGTCAACTGTGTAACCTTATTGGATGTTATTTTAGATTGTTTTTGTAACTTGTAAATAGAATAATTTAACTCAGCAATAGCTTTCTGAGTTTCATAATCTAATTCAACATTATTTCCAGGAATGGTGATAATACCGTCTTGCTCATTATAATCCATCTTTTTCGCAAACCTGGAAAGGTAAATCAGGCAGCATTCAAAATCAAAATCATTCATTGAAGTGTCCTTTTCTTCATTCAAAATAGCGAACAAGTGTCTGGAGAGGATCGAGGAAGAGTCGGTATGCAATTGAATCTTGACAAACAAATCATGACTAACGTCAATTAGTTTATTATACTGGATAAAGTGCTCATTTTTCACTAACCCGGTACCACTTTTCTTTTCAGCACTTTTAAAATTACTGACAGTCACTCTATCTGATGAGCCAATGACTCTGGATATCAATGATCTTATGAAACCATTACCTTTAGATGCAGCAATGAAGGAAGAATATGGAACTAAACTATGATCGACATTGATCATTTCATCAAACACTTGGTCTAATCCCTTTGGTATATAAGTTAACGATGCATCCTTAACAGTCAATTGATTGATTATTGTATCGGTATTTATGGCAAACTGCTCATTATTTCCCAAGAGTTCAGCATGGTTTATAAGTAAATCATTTATAAAAGTCTTCCAGCTGATTAAGTTAGCCTCATACCCATCGATATTAGTCTCTTTCAAGTGGGAAAAATCAGAAAAAAGAGAGTTCAACCTTGAACTTCTGAAGTTTGGATCAGCTACCAGTAACTCTCCAATTGTTGACATTGATTTTCTCTTTGATACTACTTAACTATATATATATATTTATATAGAGAGAAAGAGATTAAGATAATTGATAAATTTGTGTTTACTTTATTTTAAAATAAGAATTTTGCCATCGCCGCTATTCGGAGTTTATTTTCCAACGGCAAAAGAGAGAAAAAAGTGCCCTGATTTTAAAATTGTATGTTTCATGTGTTTCATTCTTATACATACTGTCATCATATCATTCAGTAACTAATATCACAAAAGATAAGAATTGTTATAACAAATGAGTAGTTCGCACATTGGACAATTTGTTACAAATATAAGTGATCCTTTGGTTGTAAAGGCATTGGTTCATTTAAATCAGTTGATTGACTCGTCCGATGAGCCAGATAAAAGACTTTTGAAACAGGCAGAAAATAGATTGACTCATGAGCAATCATTGTATAATCAAGATAATGGTCATACAATAATGAATTCTTTCTTACCACCCATTCTTAGTATCATTAAATCTAAGTATTCCACATTAGAAGCGAAGAACCGTTCCATAAGTATATTGGATTCCATATTGATCCACTTTGAATTTGACCAGATATTATCATTTTTGGACCTCAATGAACTATTGGAGGCATTGACTAGTGGTAATGAATCATTACAGGTTCTTGCAATTAAGGTGATTCAACGTGCAAACCCTGCAGATTTAAGTGCCAACACCCCAATATTACTGACATTGTTTAATTTGCTGAATGATTCAAATACCACAGTGAAACTGGTTAGCAACATTGAACATTGTATAGTGCAGCTAGCTACAGGAGGTGAATTAATCAGAAGAAGAATATTGGCCAGTGAGATTGAGAATAAGATGAAGGAGATTAGACGTAACCCTAAAGTCAACTCAAGACTATTTGATTTAATGGTTGAACTAATTCAAATTGTTCCTTCTATCAACCCTGAATTTTACTTAGTGCCATTTAAAGAGTTCAACGATTCATCTGACTTGCTATTGGATTCTTTGGTTATCTCTTTCTACACAAAATTCATTGAGTCACTTTCATTAAATGAATCTTTAACAAATATAGCAGACAAATTGGATGAACAAATAGAGTACATTACTAGGGTTTACCTGGATGATAACTTTAAAACTGAGTTGAAATTGTTTTTCAATATTGAGCCTGTTTTGTTCCTTATCAAACTAAGTCACTTGTTTCCTGCAAAGTTTAAGGTTGTTGATACCAAATTTAAAATTATTGATCATGCAATTGATAATTTCTCTTCTGATGAAGCCTCACAGTTTCTCTTATCTGGGGTTAACACAAAATTCTTGGTTTCCAAAACCCAATTCAATGAAACTTTAGGCTTGAATTCAAAGACTTTGCCAATCATTTCTAACTTGATCCATGATAGGGATATATTCACCTTACAATTAAACATATCACCATCTGCTATTTTGGGATTAACTACGGAGGTTTTCCTAGAATTTTTAATTGCTTTGACGTCGGAGGAATATGGAATTGTTAAATTGGTTAGTGACTTCCCAACAGTAATTTCCAAGCTATTAGACGAAATTAAGGATATTAAAAGTAAAGAAATATTTGATGAAAAGATTACTGTACTAGAAAATTTATTAAGCCACCAAGAAGAATTGGGTATTTGGAATGATAGAGTCAAATCTGAATACCTTTTGATGAAAAATGGTAAAGCATTTACCCATCCATCTGTTGATGTCATGGATGCTTCCGCATGAAAAGTATCTACTTTTATTATTTATTGAAATACTGGTACTTTCTTTCCTTACAGATTCGATATTTTTTAAAAAAACGTAAATAAAAATGGATTAATATTAAATATTAGGTAAAATACATGAAAAGTAAAAGTGATCACAAGTATAATGATGCAGCACTAACGATATCTCTGTGGACAAGTTCAACGGCTTTTTCCATCTTTTGTTCTAAAGCGACATTACCGATTGTTTTGGCGGCATCAATCATTTGTTTCAACATCTCCTCCAATCTTCTAAAGGTTCTAATCAAAGAACCCTCATAGACGTCAGTCATCTTACAAATTTGGGTGAATGTAGCCCCTTTACACCAAGCAAAAACAACCTCCATTAATTCGGATCTGAATGATTCAACATAATCCTTTTCAACAATCTCAATCTTTGACTCCTTCGAGATTTTAGCAATCTTAGCGGCCATATCTCTTAAAGACTTTAATGGACCAGCTAATTCAGGTTTCAATCTTGGAACCTCCTTGGATCTTTCTTGGAAAACAAAACATGAGAGAAGTGCAGCACATTGTTCTGGTGTCAAATCGTTGAATGTACCATTGAAAATTAATTCAGTTAGCAACAATTCATCACCAGTACTGATTTCACATGCCACTCTACCCTTTAGCTCGACAACATCATCCTGTGTAGTGAATCCTAATCTTCTTAACACCCTCTTTCTGTGTTTCAAATCATCCAGCTGTATCACTGATTGAACTTCCGCTATCTTGGTTTCTGTGTTCTTAATATTTGTTTCTAATACAATCTTCTTGGAGTATTGTTCATATAGATCTTTCAATCTTGGAGATTGTGCCAATGGATTAGAGTATAACTTTGATTCCAAAATTTCAATTTTTCTTAATAGCATCTTGAACTGATCATCCTCAATGTGCATTTTCTCAATAGGATCTAATAATGGAATACCATCAGCGAATCTTCTAACAATTTCCTTTAAAGCTTTGTTTAATGTTTTTCTGGCTTGCTTGTTGTTAATATCCTTTGGAAGCATTGATCTGCAGCTACTAATACCGGTGATTGAGTCTAAGGTGATTGGAATAACTTCACTTCTGGCCTCTTCGCCTTCCTTAGCTGGTCTAATACCCTCGGCTAGATTTGGATTCATTGGCTTTATTAGATTAATTGGAGAGTCAACATACATTGTATTGACAAATACTTGGACAAGATACGATTCATGATCGCTGTATTTCATTGATGGATTTCTTTTATTTGTTCTTTTGCTGAAACTTATAACAATACCCCAGCCATAATCTAAGTCGCCAATTTTAACCTTAATCAATCTACCTCCCTTAAGGTGAGGCAATATATTTCCAGGATGTGTGATAACCTTACAGAAATCATCATTGTATTGGTCTAATTGCTTTCTTAGGTCGTAATATTCTTTAATGTTTCCAATGTCATCAATTTTAACTTCGTCAACTTCATCTTTCATTTCAGTTATCTTTTTTTCCAATGCCGGCACCGCAACGGTGTTTTGGAATTGATAGAAAGAACTTTGCAGCATAAACTCAGGAGAAATACCTTCAACTCTCATCAAATTTAGAATCATATTATAACCCAAGTGGAAAGCAGAATCTAATCTATCAGCGACACCCTTAACCATTCCCTTGGCCACTTGAGGTTCCATTTTCTCATCAATCATCATAATGACAATACCACGATCATCTAAACCTCTACGACCAGCTCTTCCTGACATCTGAATATATTCACCACCAGACACCCATCTAAATCCATTACCATCCCATTTTCTGACAGATGTGAAGACAACTGTTTTGGCAGGCATATTCAAACCAATGGAGAAAGTCTCTGTGGCAAATAAAACTTTCAAGAAACCCTCTTGGAATAAAATTTCAATGATTTCTTTCAAAATAGGAAGTAAACCAGAGTGATGGATACCAATACCTCTTCTTAATAATGGTAAAATATGCTTAATCTGTGGTAGTTCCCTATCGTCATCGGATAAATTACTAATGGCATTTTCGAAGATCTTCGTCAACATTTCTCTTTCTTCCTCGGTGTTAAAATCTAACTTCGACATCTTCAATGCCAATGACTCACAATCCCTCTTAGAGAAGGAGAAGACAATAACAGGATTATATTTTTTAACCCAAATCATCTTCACAATCTTGTAGATATCTGATTTACCATCCTTAACTCCACCTTTCCATGATTTACCTTTTTTGGCATCAATTGACCCAGGGTCATCACCCATCTTATTCGTGATAGATGCCATAGCTTTCTGGAAATTTTCCTCTCTAAATGTACTCTTTTCATCAACAACCAAATGTATACCATCACCATTAGCAGGGAAAAGGTAATGCTGTAAGGGAGTAGGTCTGAAATCTGTGTAAACAACATGGCATGGTTGGTTGTGGATTTTACAGATCCACTCAGCAAACTCCATAGCATTAGGAATAGTAGCAGATAAGAAAACATAATGAACCTTGTCAGGGAGTAAAATAATGGTCTCTTCCCAAACAACACCTCTTGATTTATCTCTCATATAATGAACTTCATCGAAAATGACCCATCCAACTTCTCTCATAATCTCTGAACCTCTATACAACATCGACCTCAAAATTTCTGTAGTCATAACTAAACAACCAGCATCGGGATTTATCGTGACATCACCGGTCATCAAACCAACATCTCCAAATTCGGCTTGTAATTCTCTATACTTTTGATTACTCAAGGCCTTGATCGGAGAGGTGTAAATAACTCTTTGATGATCTCTTTTGGATTGAGCAATGGCGTATTCCGCAACAACTGTTTTACCAGCAGATGTGTGGGCAGACACTAATACCGATTCTTGTCTATCAATACATGAAATGGATGTGTCCTGGAAGGGATCTAAAGTGAAAGGGTAGACTCTTGCATCTACTTTACGCTTGTGCTGGCCGATAGGAATGTAATCATAGTTTGGAGGCACAGCAACTTGATGTCTGACTTGATGTTTAATCTTCAACTTATCTGGTTCTTCACCTGATGTCTCTGTAGACGTAGAAGAACCAAGTAAACCCTTGGATGCTTTGACTTCTCTAGATGCCTCGATCTCCAAGTCATCTGCCACGATGGGAACGACATTCTTGTCGTCCTTTTTATCAATCAGTTTCTTTTCAAATGTTCTTTGTTTTTTGACAGACTTAGGCTCAGATTTATTGCCATTGGTTTCATCTTCTGAAGCAGAAGCAGGTCTCTTGTTATCACTTGTTTTTGCCTGATGATTATTATCCGTTGGTTGATTATCTTTATTTTGGATTAACTGTTGCTTTTCCAAATTGGAAACATCAGCCGGAGCCTCGCTGAAAACTCCAAATAAGTCATCCATTGTGATTCTGTATCTGATTCTGTAATATTTACTTTAGAGTAATAGCAATAATCACAATCGGTTTAAAGACTGTATTCGTTGGAATTACTACTTATATTAGATATTTACTTTAATACCTTTTTTTTCTTCTAAAAAAAAAATTTCACTAAAATTTTCGTGCGGCTCACCGTTGATAAATCAAATTTTACACTATCTGGAGTAAAGTATAATATTGCTAGGATGCAATCTTTTAACAGACAGAAAGAGATAGTGATAGGAAGAAAATATTATTAGAATAGTAGCAATACTAGCAGTAGAGATGCCTAATTATACAAAAGAGGAAAGAAAGGAATTATAAAAAAACACAAGAAGTAAAAAAATTAGATAGTAGTTAAAGTAACAAAAAAAAATGATGAAACATAATGAAAGAATAAAAAAAAAGGTATTAAAATGACAAATATATGATGTATCGGTAAAAATAAATGAATTAAGAAAGGGGAGAAGAATGGAAAAATAATATATAATACTACTAAAATATTAATCAAATGAAAAACAAAGCTAAAAACAGATAAAGAAAGAGGGGGAAATAATTAAAAGAAAGATTGTTTTTTTCAAACCTTTTGATACATTAGTATATAAGCACTCTTATTATTGTTTAACGAGTTACCACCATTGATACCATTCTCAATAACTTCTTCACTAGATATTTTACTTATTTGAGTATCATCAATTCTGATCCATTCGTTATCAGGAGGCGACACAACATCAACGGTATAATGGCCACCTTCAGTGGATCTACCATGATGGTAAACGACACCAACCAACTTGAAGTTTGGAGCCTGTTGAATGGAATTAGATAGACAAGTTGTAGGAAGGGTAAAGTTATGTTCATATTTGATTGGCTTATGGATCTTCTCGATACGACCTTCAAATATTCTATTCTTCTTTTGTTGTGCTTGTTGAGCTTGTAATTGTAATTGTTGTTGCTGCTGCTGCAATTCCTTAGCCTTCTTCTTTTGCTTACCAGATGGAACAACTTCGTAGTTGTCTTGTTCTTCAACCATATCATCAGCAGTGACAAATGAGAATCTCTTTAAATGAATGATTAACACCTGAGGTAGTTTGTCGATAAAGTTTTGCTTTTTAGCAACCGCATTACCAAATGAGATTTCTTCAACTTCTGCCGATTTGTTAAATGCAGACACTAGATCAACGGTTTCAACATCACTGATATCCAATTGAACATGCATGAATGGGTCTAGTGTAATAGAAGACTTCTTATTGTTTGGAGTTTGCAAGACAGATCTGAATTGTCCACCAAACAGCAACACTATTGGTGATGGTTTAACTTCAAATGTTCTCTTGACTGCAACCTTTCTATTTATGCCAACTTCTTGCCATTCACCATCATTACTATCAGTACCATTACTAATATTACCGTTGCTACCATTCTCCTTCTCTTTGATCAAATCAACAGCCAATGAAACTCTCTTCTTAGTGTCTTTATCTGTTATCACACTTAGTAATTTTGTTATTTCATCATTTGATAGAGATGCTATACTCTCCACACACTCCTCATGGATACCATCTAATAAATGGCCCAAAAATTCCTCAGCATCTTCTTGAGTACCCCATTTCAAATGACGAAATCTTGGCAATTGAGCGATAGAATTGTAAAAAGAGAGGGGGTTAATGACATCATATGGTTTACCATTTTCTGGGGCCTTCTTAAATGATTCAAGTAAGCCCAGGCAGGCATCAATCATAGGAGTCTTGGAACTGGATGCGTCTAGTGTTCCTAGGGTACCATTTCGTATTATGTTCAACACTTGTGTGAATGGTTCGCAGACAAATAATAATTGTAAAACAGAATTCATATAACATATACTGCCTGCATTTAATAAACCATGTGGAGTGATCAAGTCAGATTTGTTTTGGGTCATAACTTTAGGTAAGTATTGTTGATCGTACATTATTCTTAATAGCACGGTACCTAATGGCTTTAATGTGTTATCCAATGGGATTGTTGATGCTTGCTTTTGTGGAGTTGGGGATGATTGTCTAGCAGATCCATTGTATACTGGTTGTTGAGAACCTGGAGATGCAGTTGCTGATCCATTTGCACCCTTGACCCTTGGAATTGAACTTTGAACAACCATGTTCCAAGCCATCTTTGGGGTATCAATGACATTAGTTGATTCATCTGCTGTTGTGACTGGGGTAGATTCCCTTGGTTCCTTGGTCTCCAAAAGATTGGTAGATTGTTGTGTTTTTTGTTGTTGTAATGGAACTGCATCTGTTGTTGTGTCTTTATCGTTACTTTGTAGTGGTTGTATTATCTGTTCATCTTGGGTCTTTGTTGTATCTGATTTTTCAATGATAGCGTCAGAATTTGTTATCTGGATGTTTTTAGTTCCTTCAGCTAATAATTCATCAGCATTCGGTGTGGATGTCGATGATGATTGTTGTTGTTGTTGTTGTTGTTCATTTGTGGTATCAACTGGTTTCTTTATTAGGGAATCAAATTCTTTATTAAGATGGAAAGTGAAACTAGATAATGGTTTAAAGATGGCTAACCTTTTCTTGTGTAATGTCTCGTTATCATCCTGAGGATATAGTGAGTTGGTCAGCAACCGTCTATTTCTTAGTGCTTTTTTTCTATAGAAACTGAATTCGGTTTCGTTGGTACCAAAATACAGAGGCAAGTGTTCCAAGATGAACTTATTGTTTTTTGACTTGATTGATATTGAATAATCTTTATTTCTTACAAGATTATCTAGAAAGTTTTCTTCATCTGTGGATGATAGTGCTGTGTTGGTTTTCGGGTTTTTAAACTTAATACTAGGTATAGGTTCAGTCATGATTATGTGTGAAATGTTTTGCTTCGCTTGTATAGTGTGTGTGTGTGTTGTTGTTTTTGTTAAGTGGATATTACCTTGTTGTTAATGTATGAAAATACTAGTGTGTGTGTATATATGAGTTAATGTGTAAAGCTGGTTTCAGTCATGCAAAAATGAAGTGAAAAATGACAAGATGATAAGATGATAAAAGTTGTTAAAATAAAAGTTAACCAATGCTTGATGTATGTTATGCAGCTTTATTTGTTGAGTGTGAAATGTGTGTTGTTTTTTTATAGTAAAGCGTTTATCAAAGACAATGTTTCCAGATGTTATCACTTTAGATATAGATAAAAATGCAATTCTAGGAAGAAGAAAAACCTTGAAGAATGAAAATTTCTTTTCTGTATGTATGAATGTATGAATGTTGTCTTTCAGAATGTACTTAAATTGGACGAAGAACTTGACTCTGTAATTAATTTTATTTTATTTGTAATTAAAAAGAGTAAGTGATAATCTAAAAGATGATATTGTAATGCTTTTTGAATGGATATTATATGAAAGGAAAGTAATGAAAGTTAAAAAAAAAAGGTATGCAAATTTTATATTTTAGTTTTTATAATTTTGTAATGAATATGCTAATAGTAATAAAGGACGAGGGGGGGTGGATGGAGTGTATGATGTTTGAATATTAACTATGAGATATAATAAATGATATTCTGGTATTAAGATTCTATAAGTAGATGTATAGAGAGATAGGGTATGTGTGTAAATTGAACTGTATGAAAATAAGGGTACTTACAATCTTTATTAAAAAAAAAAACCTCTTTTGTACCTTTTTTTTTTATTGAATTGTGATCAATCAATCAATCAATCAATTCATTAAAGAAATTTTCATTTAATTTTAGTTAAATTTATTTGATGAAAAAAAAAAAGTTGAGTGATTTGTGTGAGACACGACATTTTACTATTATACATGGTAATTATACAAACTATAAAGGCCAGCTTTATATATATATATATGTATATCATTATTATATTGATTACAACCATCCATTCATAAGGTTGACCCAAGTGTCAAACGTATTTACCTGTTGTAGTTGAACAAACTGGTACAATGCCTGCTTGTTGTGTAAGTAAATATAGATAGCAAACAAATGTACGCATCTAATCATCGGCAAATCAGTTACCAGTTTGTTATTATCAATTCCACCAACTGTAATTAAGTATTCTTGATTCTCATGGCATTTACAATATCCAAGTGTAAAAGTTTGTTGTGCTTTTCCTGATACCAAAGGATGTAACAGTTGTTGTTGTTGTTGTATTTCGTTATCTTCTTGGCATCGACTTGTACGAAAATCATCATCACATCGGCTAATAAGTGAATCCATGATCAATGGAGTTTCATCTTGATAAACACATATCTTGTTTGAATTGGCCAACTGATACAGTTTCAACCTTTTAGATTCTAATAATTTCAAAGCATCTTGCAAAAAAGAACTTGTCTGTATATCGTTTCCATTGGCGTTATTGTTCATGCTGTTTCTATTAGCAGTAGTAGTCAATGATTGGAGCAATGCATGCAGTATTAGTGATTTATCAGTATTTAATTGAACAGATGATGGAACTATGGTATTGGTGCTATTATTCACAAGTTCAAATAATCCATTTGTAAGTTCATTGATCAATTTAAATTTTGAATTAAAATCAAGAATGGATAATGGTGAAGAAGTGCCATCTGTAACGGCCGAAGTTTTATCAAAAGATCCTTCTTCTTCCATTTAACAGTTAAGAAGATGGAAAGCTTAGATTCAGATGATTGAAGTGAACCATAGATATATGTTTGTTTTTATGAATTGTGAAAACAGATGGAGGAGTAAATAAAAAGGCACATAGTCAGTCCTATTCTATTATGAAAAATCCGCGTAAAAACTACTTTGCCAGCCTTTTTATATAACTCAATAAGATTAAATGGCATTTATTTTCCACGGTCGGACATTTTTAGTAAATTATTTAACTAAAGAAAAGCAAAACCCCCCTGAAATAATTTGTATATGATTTCTTGTCAAAAATGATGATTTATTTATACATTCAAGTTTTCTATCCATCACTCTATAATTTGACCCACGAATTTGCTGTATATTGTTTAATAATTAAAAATCCATTTCATAGTTATGTTTTAACCACAACATTAATCCCAAACTTTCACCAATGCTTAAGGATACATTCACTCGCAGTACTTCAACAATGGCATATATGAACTAGAGGATGTTTTCATTTGTTTATTGTTAAACTGTAGCTCTTTATTAGATGCTTATGGGAGTTAGCAATACATAATATATGTAGGCTATCATCAACAAAAAAAGTCCTGATACATCACACCACAGAGAGATTCACAAATATAAGAAATGGACAGCTAAAGGATATAATGTAATGAGTACAAGGGGAATACTACATCAAGCCATTTTCTCAGAAAAACAGAGATTCAATAATGATTAATAGCTTTGTTCATTAATCGATTATGTTGAACTATTTTTCTTTTTCACCGCTTTTTTTGTCTTTCTTCCTGGGAGGAAGGTTAGAAATGTAGCATAAATTAGATTTTCTTTGCATAACCCTTTTCTTTTGTGAATAAAGGGTAGTTCATATATATATATATATATACATCTAGCATTTAAAGGCACTCTTGCTAGTAACGAAGCTGTCATTTTGGATTAAGTATGGGAGATGATACCAGAAGCTCCCTTCCCTAGCCCAGCTAAGCCAGCAAGCTTGTCGACAAATGAAAGCCAGTCGATCGACCCTTAATTCTTACCCAGAGAACTCTCAGCTGCTAGGTGCGTGTTCGATCAAAAAAAATCAAAAAAAAACCTTCCGTAAAAAGGCAAAAAAACTTTATTTGGGATCCAACCAACCACAGCGGTTTCTTTCCCTATTAGCAATAGGGGAGAAGTATTATAAAGTTTTGAGCAACAAAACCTTAATTGTAATTCCTTCTTTGAGTGGCGCACGCTCGTGCACTATGTGCACGATTTTTTTCTTAAAATTAGCTCACTTTGCTTAATCCCTTCAGTAGTACAGGTTTTTCTCTCTCTCTCTCTCTTTCCGTTGCCTTCGCTTCCTGGTAATTTCAAGTTCGTTTCATTTTTTTTTTACATTCAAATAAATAAATAAAGTTGTTAGTACTACGTGAATGATAGATTCCCATCGACTATATGTAAATATTTGTTTTTACTATATATTACTAGAAGTCATTCAGTTTTTATTTTGATTGTTTTCTCGCATATCCCACCTATTATATATTTCGTGCCAGCTTTAATTGTTATTTATGTTTATATTACGTGACATGCTATTGTGGTAACGTACATACATACACCCAACACCAACACACCCGGTCAAGTGACCTACGAGTCCTTCTATTGTGAAGCAAATGTAAAACAATAAATTCAGGTTCTGCCTCTTCCTCGGTACCAATTTACCACACCACGACCACTTGCGACCTCCCACCCTCTAGCTCTCTGGGTACGGATCTGATCCCTCGCCTATTCTGGGTAAGGGCCGCAATTGCAATATTATAGGGGGACAAGGCCACACAACAGGGGAAAGTGAAGAAAGTGAATGGCGAGTGCAAGAGAAAAATGTCAGCGCCGCATAGAGAAGTTTTTTTCTTACTATTTTAGGATTGCTCTCATGCACGTATCTTGTTGTTTCCTTTGGGTTTCCTTACCGCTTTCAGAACGTGCCCGCTCCTTTTTGGACGAGATGCAGTTCTAATTCGGTAGCAATTTTTTAAATCTCCTTCTTAATGGAGTTTTTTTTTCTTACAGTGAGTGGGTAGGTAGTACTCTCCAGTCCCCCCAAATCAGATATCCCCTGCTCAAATGATCCTGAGCAAGTATTGAGCAAATGGGAGTAGTAAAGTTATACTAATACAAATCGTAAAAGAATGGGGGTGAATCAGATTAGAAACTCTAGTTAACATCTTTTCATCGTTGAACAATTTCCTATATATCTAACTGATGTATTTATCAATACATTACAATGCTACAAATATATCGAAATACGATATGGTTTCATGTTTAGGAAATTAATAATCACCACAAACTATATTAAACCAGTAAAGGGATACTTTAAAAAATTAAGATATTATTTAAATAAAAAAAAGATGGTAGGAAGATACAAACTTAAATTATAAATGTGACAGTAATGAAACACGCTTATAATAAGTAAGCAGCAGCACCAGCAATGGCAGCTAAACCAGCGACACCGGCCTTAGCAGCAGCACCAGAAGCAGTGGTGACAGATGGTGGGGCAGCAGAAGAAGCCTTAGAAGCAGATGATTCTTCTGGACAAGTGGTGACGGTTTCAGTGGTGATGGTGGTGGTGATGGTACATGGACAGTCAGTGATAGTCAAAGTGGTGGCACCAGTGACAGTGTATGTCTTACCGTTGGTGGTAATTTCAGTGGAACCTGGACAGTAAGTAGTAATAGCAGTGACAACTGTGGAAACAGTAGTTTCGTAAGTAATGGTAGAAACAGTTTCGTTAGAGTAAGCAGCAAAGGCGGAACCGGCTAAGGCTAATGGAGCTAAGTACTTGAATTGCATTTTGATAGATATGATAATTGATTAAGCGAAAGACTAAATTTGGATATAGTAAAGGAGAAGAAAGAAAATGAAAGTAAAAGAAAAATAAAGACACAAATGGAAAAGTACAAGTCAATTAGATTAGAGAGAAACTGACCTGTATTTATAACTTTTTTGAGGACTAAGAAGCAATTGGTGAGTCAAAGCAAGGGGAGAGGAGCAGTGGTAACTCCTCTGCGGCATCAAACGTCACCAAACATAGTAAAATAAAGTAGTCTAACACCAGGATAAATAGTAAGCACACATTAAAAAAACAGTGATTTTTGGTAAGTGCACGTTCTTCTTGCTAATTTTAGAACTAACTTTAGGTAAAAAAATATTTTTTTAAGGAAAAAAAAAGAAAAGAAATGTATATGTTTACTATTTTTTTTTTGTTTCTTTTTTTTGTGTTTACTTTTTACGTCCCGTATACGCTGTAGATAGAGGGAAAGATAGGTAGAGTAGATAGCGCGCGAAGTAGGCCATGGCCAACGCAGTTCATCTCCCCGGTGTTGGCCTTGAAACACCCTTCAATATGGGTACGTGAAATTTTGCCCTCCTTACTGCTCTCCTCTCAAATAATGTTTGTCGGTGTGTATCTATCTATGTGTATGTTTTTAAAGTTTTCTCCAAAAATTGGTGTCTCGTAGACAAAAAAATATATATGTTTAGTCATGATTAATCTACCTAGTAAGTACTAAGTACTTCTAGGACAGAGAATGGATGTACCTGGGTATGTATAGAAAGATATGAAGACAACAACAGAGGGTATGGTATAAATTGGCAAGTTAATTAAAAGTGGCCGTGGTATAGCTTTTTTTTTGTTTTCAATGTAAGTCTGATGTAAGTCTGATGTGTGTAAACTGTATGCAGTTATTATGAATGCTTTCGATTATTGCAGCTTTAAAGCAAACCCAGCTAGCTATTAATTAATTACAATTCGTTTTTGGAAAGTAAATTGTCTAAAATGAGAATCAGAACGGTCACCCTGGCTTGTTTGAATGGCTTTGGGTGGACAAGACACATGGAGGATCGTCCTTCTTTTTTTTTTTTCTAAAAAAAGTTTACACTTACAACAAATAATATACTACTATACTAATGGGATCAGAGTGGGTGGGGGAAGAGATGAAGGGAGATTATACACTAATATTATGTTTTTTTGTTTTCTAAAAATGTATGTATTATACTATTATTCTGACTACCAATAGTTGCACTTTTTACTTATGTATTGTTCAATATTGCTTGTTTGTTATTCTTGTCGGCAAACCCGTCAAAGTTTTTAATATTTCTAATTTAATAATTTATAGAAACCTCGGAGATGAATGTGCATGTCTTTTGCATTATAAAGTATAATATAACTCATATAAGTAATTCATTATAGTGTTTCGTATATACCTTATACACTACCTATATGATATAGTTGTTGTAGTTGATTTCCTCTAAACCTACAAAATGGTATCTGTGATTATTGAGTAATGAAGTACTAGTTGCTAGCTACTGTAGCATATCACGTAAAGGTTTGATGTGGGAATGGCAATAACAAACATAAGAAACTGCTGCTGCTTCTTGCATACCTCAAGAATTTATTTCCTCACTCTACATATATTTCTTTCTACATACATTTATTCATTTTTTTATTGTTAATTACTTATGAAACAATAGGTTCTCCTCTTCTTTTTTTTTCTTCAAACTTCTTTTTCCCTTCCGGTTGTTGCTCTCTGTTGATGGTATATATACAAATAAACAGAGAGGGTTGAGTAGCATGAACTCTTGGAAAAGGTTTATATGTTGATGAGTGTAAAAAAAACTTATAATCAAGTTACCGAAAATTCTCGCTAATAATAAATTGATTAAGAATGTAAAAGCCGAATTAGTTTTTACTATAAAAAACTGTACGTGCTGATAGAGTTTCTTCTAGCTTTATCATGAAGACATTGTCAACATTGGTTTTTACATATAATATGGACATCATATGAATATATGATCATTGTTGTTATCATTTCATTATTTTGAAACCTCTGGTCATAATAGTGTGAAATCAAGTGATTAGCAACTAATAATAGATTTTGCTGATAACCTGATACGTTTCCAAGCCCGTTATTTTAACCTTTATTTGCTTGTAATATTAATAACAGAGGTTCTTTCTTTTTAATTTGGAGTAGTATTCTATGCCTTGATAGGATTAGTAGTTATCTATTCATCTCTACATATCCATATGCCTGTCCATCTATCTAACTACTATATAATGAGTCATTATGGGACGTTGCTTTCTCCGTTACAATTATATTTCGATGCCATGTTTCTATCTATTTTCTTTTTTTGGGAATATCATTTCCGTTTCTATAAATAAATAAAATAACATACCATAACCCTAGTTCCCAATTTAGTACATTTAGAAAGCTGTTTTGGGTGGCCTACTCAGCTGGTAGTTAGAAGAATTATAAAATGGGAATGAATAACGATTATCAAATCGGAGTTTTAAAACAACCTATAAACTAGATGATAATCAAGGATACTGTCATTCACTGCACACAACTTTTTTATGATAAGGAAAGGGATGATTATAGTAAGGGTAGGTGCAATACTGCGGACATTCCAATTAAATTAACTGTTTTTATACCTTTCACACAGCTTACCCCTGGAATTGTAAGTAATGTAACATGAAAATCATACTCATCTAAATAAAATGGCTGGGTGAAGTATACATATATATGTGGGAGGGTGCATATGTCGGTGGAGAACTTACATTGTACTGAATATGATGCCGCTTTTACTAAGCTAATTAGTCCCAAACGGAATATGAGCTAAAGCTTTTCAATGGCCTGTCGACAACTGTCGACCCTGTAATTCATAACTATGATCTGCTTTATATGGTTTGCTTTACAACTATTGGGGGCTATTTTAACGATAATTGGCTATGGTTCATATTAATATCGAGTACCTATAAGTTCTAAACCATTCAATACACCTATGTTCTATAAATATATTTCCTACATTTCATTTTGGGAAAAAGAATATTACTGAAACAGTTTCAGAGCAAACAGTCAACAGTAAATGGTATCAATGGGCCTATTCATATGTCCAAAGGAATATGTACTTATTATTCAGTCTGTATACGAGATATTATATTAGATAGCTACCTGGAGTGGAATTGGATGTAGGAAACACAGCTATTCACGCTACAGTATGTTTTAGATGTAAGGTGTAGGTATTGGTGTAGGTGTAGGAGAACATAATATCTGAAATACTCCTGAAAGTGCTGGTCTGCTCCTTTAAACTGACACTGCATGAAACGATAAATACCACGGTCGGTTCATTGTCAGGCACTACGGAACTTACACCTCTAGAGAAAAAGCACCCAGTGCTATACTTTATAGATATATTGTTTCTTTTCATCTCACGAAAAGAAGAATAATAATATTAAGGGCTTAAGCACCATTTATAAGCACGGGAATTGGCATATTATGTTTGTAGCTTGGCGTGGGATTAATAGATATAATAGAGATACGTATAAAGGTTGAGGTATAGTATGTGTATGCTCAAGTTCTTAAATTGCAAAACATGGCTGGATCATCTCGTATGTATAGTTGTCTGTGTGTATATATATGGGGGGTTTGTAGACAGTGTATCAGATATGCATTAGGTTGGTTTCACACCCGTTTATGGATAGCTAGTAATAATAAGGTATAAGAGTAAGTTACTCTTCCTGTACTTAATTGTCAATGTTTTTGTTTTTGTTTTTGTTTTCGTTTTTATTTGTTTACTTATTTGTTGTTTATTTTTCAGTCTTGCATTTTGGCGTTTCATATTATGCTTTTGCATATGCATCTCTAACGCCTGATCAACTGTGTAGATAGATAGATACATTCAACCCAGTTTTATTTTTTATCGATTACAATTTCAGATTTGAACTAGAAAATCTGTCATTTATAATTGCTTATCAATTACCTGGTTAGGTATAATAATTACTTACTGATTTACATGCAAAGCCAAATAACCTCCTGCATATATAACTAGTGTTATGCTATGTCCTCTTACACCCCCACAGTATTTCTTGCACAGTAGAGTATACACATAGACATCTGGAAGGAGGTGGGGGAGGGAGAGAGGTAATTACACGAGTATTGAACAAAATACAGTAGTCACTAAGGAGAACATGTATATAATTAACGTGTATCCGATGTTAATAAATATTAAAATATATAAACAAATAAATACATAAATAATAATATTGAATGGGGTCAACAACAAGCACGCTACCCGAAAATTTTTCATTAAAACGCGTCCAATACATTTATTTATTTATTTATTATTATTATTATTATTATTATTATCATATGTGAATTTTCCTAACAATGCACCACTCCCATCTGCAAAATAGTCTTGTGTCAGAACATAGAAATGAAAACATGCCCATAAAGAGAAACTATGTTTATGTTTTGCTTTTAAGATTTTAAGTTTTTTTACCTTTAACTACATACTCGTACAAAAAAAAAGATAATACCGTCCTGGGTAGGAGTAAACAAACAATTATAAACATTGAGAGGGAATTGGTATGCATAATGCTATATAATTGTTTATCGATTTGTTTACAATACATTGAACATCAATTCTACTAACTGAAATATATACACCATGTACTATGACTGACCTTTGTGTATTAAAGATAAGGACGCCGTTCCCGTTAAAGAATCGTAGACTAAATTTGGGCACTCAAAGAAAGTTATGATTAATTCCTCTTCCATTCGGGAATAATCATCTCTCACACTAATTTAAAGATTATCATAATAATCACTGTATAATAGTATTATTACTCTTTTTTACATGTGTGTTTTTTTTTGTTGTTGGAATTCTATGGGGGTAGAACCAATTCCCACTATTACCTTTTAATCTCTTAAAACAGTGTTTATATATATGTAAATTTAATATAATACAGTATGATATTACTAATGCCTTTATTTTGCCATAGAGTCCATTATCATCTTAGAAAATAGTATTTAAACCAATTTAATTGAATCCCAAATTTCTGTAGGGTGTATAAATAAGGGGCTCAAAAAAAAATAATGGAAAAATAGACTTTCCTGATAAGTTTTAATAATAAATTTATTCCTCAGTCTGTTTCTTCATGATTTCAACACAATTAATAGCAAAATTTAATTTAAAGCCACTGATAAGAAAAATTCAACTTAATTATGATTGATTATACTTCATCAACCATAATTTCATTCAATTGATTGTAAAAATATCGATTTAATCGATGAATTTACGAGAAAAAGGGTCTTTTCTTAACTTAACTGGGATAGCCTGAAAAAGTCGACCCTAAAAAAAAAAAACAATACGTCGATCGACTGTAAATATAATTATTTCTGTTTCAAACTTTTTCGGTGTGAGAGGCAGAACAATTAGAGAGGAAAAGTGTCTTAGTTTTAATTATTTCCGTTATTATTATTTATTTTGCAAGAACAACCAAGAATCGATAACAAGTGCATATACATACCATCTTGGGGTTCAAATTAATACAATCCGGAACTTTTAACTATGACCAATTTATTTACAGAAGGCCTAGATGATAAACAGTTGGCAGAGAGGCTAACGAAGCTGTGTAATTCTTACCAATTGCCATCTATTCTTGACCCATACCAGTCTATTGTTCACTCCAAATATACCATCGATGCATACAAAGGAGGTATATTCCACAATCCAACTACCTTACTAGATGGCTCATCATCTAGTTCTGATTTCTTAAGTGGACCAAATCTAATTGTCGGACAAGGTATCACTAACAACTCCGGTATACCATTGAACCCAATTAATAAAATTCCTTCTTACCAATGGAGTTTTAAGCATGAAGACTCTGACCACCACCATCATACCTCCCAAAAGGGAAAAAACATTTTAAGTGGATTAGGAACGAACGATTCTATCTCATTACTAGCTGGTGTATCCATCAACTCTACTGCTTTGAATTCTAAATTAATGAGATTGCCTATTTTAACCGAAAGAAATAAGCACAAGAAACGGTCATTAGTTAATGGTTTACCATATTACAATAAGACCATTGTCGATAAGCAAATCCGTGCTTTGAATATCAAGAAGTCAAATTTAAATGTCACTGTTGCAAATGCATCCTTTTTCTCCACTCAATTTGATGAAACAGTTGATGATATTGAATATTTACATGGTCAAGTTGTATTGAACCAGTTTTTAAATAATAAAAGAATAATGAGAAACTACCAGTGGATGGAGTATTATGCAAATTTAATAGACAACTCTGACTTGGCTAAAGATATACATGCATTTTCTAATAGTGCCAATAACCATACTAGTAAGGTTAAGGTTAGAACGTTAACCCAGTTTAAGAAATACTTGAATAAACAACAGGAAAAGATTAAAGAATTGAGACAGAAGAGAATGGAAAAAATTGAACTGAAAAAGAGAAAGGAACACGAGAAGGCAATGCTAAAGGAGAGAAAGGAACAAGAAAAGAGATATAAGAAGCAACAGAGAGAAATTGAGAAGGCCCAAAGGGCTGCCTTTGGCGGGGTTGCAGTGGGAGGAGACGATGAGGAAGAGGAAGAATCATCATCCTCCTCGGAATCAGAAAGCGACTCTGAGCCTGATGAATTGTCAAATGTTTTGGAAGATGAAATTGAAATCAGCGAGTCTGAAGATGAGTCCGAAGAAGATGATGAATCAACAAAAACTCAGAAAACTGAACGGTTCCACTCGGCTGACTTTGTGTTACCAGACAGAGAGGTGATTATAGAAAAGAGACTCTCCATTGATGACCCAGATTTATTCAAGTATCAATCATACCTTTTCGGTGTTAATGCTTCACATCAAATGCAACACGAAGCTAAGCAAACAAACGGTATAATTAATTCCAAGGTTGTTAGACTCAGAAGAACCCCAAATCCTAACTCTCTAGGGTACTCTAATATCAGACGTCACAAGCCTCCTTATGCCAACTAATTGATTTGAACGATTCGTCCATTTGTTTTTCGAATTTTGCTTTTACCTTTTTTTTTTAATAATAAATGTACACTAATGCTTCTCCCCCCTACATGATAATTCTTATTCGTAGTTAGCAATGTAGTCATAATCAATGTTCATATTTTATAAATCTTAAAAAGTACACAAAAAAAGTCAGGTAAATGGAAAAATATTTATAGTTAATCAAGAAAAGGAAAATCATCTAATGGAAGCTACAAAACCTTGGAATGCTTGATATCGCTTCTTAGTCTATACACTAATAAGGCTAAGACAACCAACAAAATGACAACAGGAACCATGACATATTTAACACCATTGGACAATGCGGACAGGTTCTTTTCAACTTCTGATGGCCCATTTGTAGATTTTGTGTTACGTAGGTATTCTTCATGCAATTTGCTCAATTTAGTAGCCATGTTATCATTTGTTTCAAATTGAACATCAAAGAACTTGTTCAAACTTGTAAGTCTATTGTTAAAGTTTTCTAGTAATTCATTTTGATTTTTTATTAACTTATGAATAGAGTCATATTTCAAGTTCAATTCTTCAATTTGCTTTAACAAGCTTTCCTGGGCCACAGTGAGTCTAGCATCCTTTTGGTTAGCAGTTTTACCTAAATCAAATATCTGTTTCTGCAATTGGTGGAACACATTTGGACCAGAAAGATCAAATTTATCTAATTTGGAATTAATGTCAAGTAAAATCGACTCATCAAAGTTAGCAGAACCAGAACCAGAACCAGAACCAGAACCAGAACCAGAACCAGAAACCGTTCCGGATGAGGATTGCAATTTTTGTCTTAGCTCAGATTCCTTACCGAAAAACTCCTTTGAAGGACCAGAAGACGAAATCTTACCTGGTTGCTTGACATGTCTAGCAACTAAGGTTTGTTTTTGGTCCTGCTTCAGGTCATCAATGACTGTGCCGTATGAGTTCAAAACCAACACTTCAAACTGTTCAGTTTTCAGAACATCCTTTGGAGCATTTGCAGAGGCACCAACTACAAAGTTAGAAGAGAGAAGTTGTTCTAAATCAATTTTGTCTGATTCTAACACCAATCTGTTATCACAAGTTATCTTAAAGAAGCCCTTCTCATAACCAACCTTAATAGTAGTTGGAACATTAGAATCTTGGAATGCCCAAGCATAGGCCCCCAGGTAGTCATTACTAATGTTGATTTCCTTGCTACCATCATTCAAGAACACTCTAATGACTGGACCTAATTGATTATCGTTACCATCCACCGAAATTTGTAAACCTTTGTACTTTAGTGGACCACCAAAGTTACCAACGTCCTTCTTCTTGTCAAATGAAGAAGAGTCAAGTAACCAAAACGAGAAACCAGAATCTGTTTTCCCACCAGAACCGACTGATCTGAAAGTGAAGTCAACGGAGAACTTATTGTTTAAAAGCTCTGTTGGCTTTGTCCAAATTGAACCATATTGGATTTCTTGTTGAGAGTTTGATGAAATCAATGGCTTTGGGGTTAAAATCAATCTACCCTCTTCAAGAACAGTAGAACCTAGAATTTCCCAGTTAGTAGTGATTTCATCAATTGATGTCGCCTTGACTAACTGAGGTAAGGAATGCTTCTCGAGCAATGAATCTTGGTTGTGTGTTGTCAAATGTGGGATAGTGTGGGCATCTGTGAAAACTGAAAAAGTTGTAAATAAGCAAAGGGACAGTAGAGAAAAAAATGGATGTGATACGTCCAAGAACATCATTGTTTTATATAATTTATGCAATTATCAATTTATTCTTTGAAATTTGTAGAAATATCTAATTGAACAGAGAAACGTTTATATATACATATTTATATTTTTCAATGATGTATATAATAATTTTAAACTCTTTTTTGATCTGCCCCGGAATATCTTTTACACATCACACACAGACACACACACACACGCGACGTAAGCTCTCCTCTCTTCTAGGCCCCTTTAATAAGTCGATCGACTCAAGAAAAAGCCCGTCTAGTCGATTATGGCGGTTATGTAGCACTTTCCATTTTTTTTCCTTATTTTTTTTTTCGCTGTCTCTCTCTCTTCTCTCTCTGTGTTTTTAGTGAGCGAGAAGAACAGACAGATATATAGATGAAGAAGACAAAGGAAAAAAAAGGGACAACCTTTTACTTCGTTTTCTTACCATGATTCTTTGCTTCTAACCATTATATATAGACCTCAAACAGTTCTTTTTTGTTCAATCATTAGATTATTTAATTGCATTTTCAAAAGTCAATTCTAGGTATGTCTTAATTTGGAAAATATGTTTCAATTAGTTGGAGAACCGTTTTAACAAAAAAAAAAAAGCATGGGTGTCATTGGACATTTTATGGATGATCTCTATTTTGAAATAGGAATACTAACATAACTAATTGCATAACATGCTATTCATCCTACAGTATATAGACATACTCAAATAGACTATTTTAGATATCACATCTCTGATAGATTAAACACAGTTAAAAGTTAAAAAAAAAGTTAATTAAGGATTTAATAGTCAACGTTTAGGTAAAAAAAACTAAAACAACAGTCTTTTTTTTTTTACCAACTTCGTCAGCATTTACCTATCCTTTACTCAAATAAGTTTTTAATTTTTAATTTCCCACTAATACTCAACTTTGTTGTTTGAACCTTAGTCCATTTTCACAAGTGTCTTCTAAAGTTTTGACAGGCTCAAGGGCCAAGACAGATAAGGCTAACACGCCTCCAGCTAATAATAATAATAGAACAAACAACATCGAGACTCCATCTAGAGATCTTTCAAAGGATTTAACAAAGGCTATAATCTCACAGTTAGCCATCTTTACTGCCACTTTAAACGAATCCAACTGGAACACTACTTTAAAACAAATCCAATATTTGCTAAATAAACACCCAGACGTTTATCCCGGATTTTTAAGAAGATTACTCACAACTATTGCCACTGAAGTTTCAACCGATAAACATTCATCATCTTCGGTTACCGCTAAATTAATCTCACATCAATTAAATTATCTAACACTTATTGAACCTTTAAAAGTTAAAGTCATTGTTGATAGTTTAACGTTTACTGACTCTGAATTAGCTCATATCTTTACTTTAAGACAATTTTTTACATTTTTCGACCTATCTGAATACCAACAAATTTTAATTAGTTTAGCTATCGAAAATTATTGTGGTCCAGAACATCAAGTCTTATTAGAACAACTACCTTCAGCTTACTTAGAATCCTTACCAGGTGTCGTCGAGTGGATATACAATAGAGACAACAAACAACACGATAGCTTTTCTGTTTTCTTAGACTTATTTCTTCAATCTAAAGTTTTTTCATTACCACAAAAACTTGTCGTTATCGGTCACATCAGTGAAAAGATCAAGCATAACACAGAATCAGATCAAGATTTTGAACTCATTAATAAATCCATAGATACATACTACGAATCAATAAGCAAGATGAGTTTCAAGGATACACTATTACAAATCGGTAGTAATAAGCTACTTCCAGATAGAATATTAAATACTTTAATTTCCATTCAGCAAACTAGTCAATTGGATGATGCAGTCTCTTTGCTTCTTTCTGAAATATTATACCCAGGCTCTCAACAATTATCCGGCAATGCTGCTAGTCCTATCACATCGTTAACACCATCCAGTTTACCTGAAGCTACAGCAAGAGGTGCTCAAATGGGAAATATCTTTAATCAATTATCTCCTCAGCCAAACTGGCAAAATGTCTTTACACAAACATTATCCAACTACACTACAACTACCAACATAACAACTGCATCTCTTTCTGAATTTTTATCATCATTAAAGACAGAAGAACGTGTGGACTTATTTTTATCCACAACATCTAAGTTAAGCGATTCTCGTTTATTGAAGACCATCTTAATCCAATTGAACTCTTTGGATCCTAATACTGGTGCTTTGGATCTTTTTGAACTGAAACTAACACCAATCATTGAAAGCGAAACCAACACTAGACACTTGCTATTGTACTTTAAATCAATTGTGAAACTTGAGGTTAAGACTGTTGCTATATTACAGAATGAAAATTCAAATGATTCTACAGTCAGCCAGATATTTAACAGAGACTACAGAGCTGCTCCAGAATATATTGTTTTGGCATGTCTTCATATTTTGAATGATTCCCCAGATGCAAAGGAGAATGATGTCGTGATCAACATTATGCAAAACTTTATTGTTTCTTTATTAGATGTCAACTCTCCCTATTTAAGTGCAATATTTGCTAAATTTGAGGAATTCAACGCTATGGAATTGGGGAAATTATTGGTCCAATACTACGAAGTTAGAAAGAGTACCGAGGCACTCCATAAAATTGCAAGTCTAACTGCTTCATTCAAGACAGATACTGTTATTATCTCAATTCTAAGTAACTCTACAGATTTCCCAGAGGCTTTCTCCATTGCAATTACATTTTCCCAATATGGCTGGAAAAGATTTCAAAGTTTTGTTTTGACTCAGCTTGACCGTAACATTTCCATTGTTGCAAGAACAATTATTGAATTCTTAGAAAACCAAGCGTCAATCGAATATGAAAACGCTCAACAAGGTAGAAGATTAATCAAGTCTTTAAATCTAGAGACCGTTTACTTTTTAATGACCACGCTTGGATCCAAACAGATTCCAAATGAACTTTTTGACAGTTTCAGAAACTTACAAGCATTATGTTTACAAGCTTATCCAAGATTAATCAATTTCGGTCAAGGTCATGATGCTGCTATTCTCATGAACAGTGCAACCAACACCTTTTCAGTTGATGTTGAAAAGGAAATGAAGGTGTATTATCAAAAGATGTATAACAAGGAAATTGAAATTAAAGATATCATCCATATGCTACAAAGATTAAAGGTTAGTGATAACCCTCATGATCAAGATGTTTTTGCCTGCATGATCCATTCTCTTCTTGATGAGTACAGATTCTTCCCTGAGTACCCAGTTGATGCTCTAGCTACAACATCAGTCTTGTTTGGTAACACAATTTTCTTCAGATTGGTTGAAGGTCCTGCATTGTCTATTGCTTTGAGATATATTTTAGAATCAGCTAGACAACCACCTCAAAGTAAGATGTTTAAGTTTGCCATCCAGGCTCTATATTCATTCACTAAGAGATTGTCCGAGTTCCCAAAATTCTGTGCTATGCTGAGTGAAGTTCCTGCTTTACAGAGCCATCCCCAATTATATGAAACTTGTAAGGCCATTGCCTCTGGAACAGCCTTACCAGATTCCCCAGCTGCATCTAATGCCACTCCTCAGGTTGCTGAAGAGGAGAACTCTCAAGAAAGTTCAAAATTCGTTTCAATCAATCCATTCAAGGTTATTCACGGTGACATCGGACAAGAAACACCAAAGAATGATATATCCGATAGAGTTTTATTCATGGTTAATAATATCACAGAAGGTAATATGAACTCAAGGGCAGATGAAATGAAAGAGTTGCTAGTTCCAAAGTATTACAAATGGTTTTCACAATATTTGGTCTCTCAAAGAGCTAAGGTTGAGCCAAATAATCAAATTCTTTATGCTGACTTAGTCCATAAAGTTGGTTCCACAGTGTTTGATGCTCATATCCTCCAAGTCACTTTACAACAAACTATTGCTCTTTTAAACAAAGCATATGGTAATGGCGATGAATCTGATTCCGAGGATGTCCTTTCAACCTCCGAAAAATCACAATTGAAGAATTTGGGATCTTGGCTTGGAAGAATCACTTTACCTAGAAACCTCCCAGTCCAACGTAAACTTGTCTCCTTAAAGGGCTTGTTAATTGAAGCATTTGACCACAAGAAATTACAAATTATTATACCATATGTCTGTAAGATTTTAGACCAATCTAAGAATTCTAAGGTGTTCAAGTACCCAAATCCATGGCTATTAGGTATTTTACAAGTTCTAAAGGAATTATACGAAGTTGCCAACTTAAAGTTGAATTTGAAATTTGAACTTGAGGTCCTATGTAACTCCTTAAGTTTAGACATTAATGACATTGAATGCTCAGATATAATAAGAAGTCACAAACCTGGCGAGTTAGAGCAATTCATTGATTCTCAAAAAGTTTTGGTTAACATGGCTAAGATTTCCTTAGATGAAAAGAAGGGTATTGCTCCTATTATTCCTTCGGCTTCTACTCTTGTTTCTCCATTAGACTCCAATAGTCTGGCTCCTCCTCAACAAAATGCCCAACAACAGTTGAATGCATTACACCAACTCCAACAACAACGTATTCTTGCTGCACAAGCAGCTCAAAGACAATATGATGGCTCTAATGTTTATGAATCACCAGCTATTGCTTCCAATGCTCCACTGGCCCAACAAGCTGCTGCTTCTCAACAACAGACTCAACAGGGAGGTATAGCATTTGAAAATTTGAATGGTAACTCTATTTTTGTGACTCATCCAAACCTAAAGAGATTATTCCAATTGGCTCTTACTAAGGCTGTCAGGGAGATTCTTCCTCCTGTTGTTAACAGAACAAACTCTGTGGCTTTGATTACCACCAAGTCTTTAGTTTTGAAAGATTTTGCTCTTGAGGTTGACGATGTTAAATTAAGAAAAGTTTATATTAATACTGTCAGACAGTTGTCCGAAGTGTTAACTTTAGCTTCATGTAAGGATCTATTACGTGAAAGTATTCAAATGAACCTCCATCAATATATTCAATCTTTGGGACAACAACTGGATGCTGCTATCCTTGATGAGTTGCCAAGAGCTATTAATGATAACTTGGATCTTGCTTGTGCTATTATCCAAAAAGCTGCTACTGAGAAGTCTGTTCAAGACTTGGACGAATTGATGCTTCCATCGATCGCTCTCCGTCGTCAATTCAGAGATACCAGACCTGAACAAGCTTTCTGCGATACACAATATGCCTCTAGATATGCAATGTCTTTACCTGAACCTCTAGGAATTAAACCAGGCGGGGTTACTGATAAGCAATTAACTGTTTACGAAGAATTTGGTAAGAACAAGAACATTTTAGGTTCCGGATTCAACAATTTTGCAAACCCTGCTGCTCAACCTAGTGAAGGTGTCTTAACTCCTAGTGCTGTTCCTGCAAGTATTGTCACTCAAGTTCCACAACAAGCTATCGATCAATCTGGTTTACCTGGTGCTGCCCAAACTCAAATCTTGGATTCAGACCGTTCTTTGGAACAGACTCTAGTTTTGTTACAACAATTGACAGATGGATTATTAAAGGCTATCAATGATGCCACCGAAAAGGAAATCAACTTGCGTGATACAACTGCTGATAGTCCAATTAGAATTTTCTTGGCTGAAATTATCCAACTTCTTGGAAGGGTTAACATCAATGAAATTTACATGAAATTTGCTCAATTGACCATGAATGCTCTGTTTGCATCTAATGAACCATCTCAATTATTAATTGAAAGTTTGGTCTTTTTATTGGATAAGGTTTGTGAAATGTCTTTGTTAGTTGCTAAATTTGTTACTGCTTGGCTACTAGGTGCTGAAAATGAGCGTAAGTTTAACGTTAAGATTTTAACATGTTTGACTTCCATTGGTTTGGTTTCTCTTAATGATTTAGATTCAATTCTTTCAGATTCTATTTCCAGTAAATCTGATGTGAAGTCTGCTGTTTTCGTTTGCGAATTTATTTTATCTATTGTCTTTGGTGAAAGACCTATTGCATTGATTTCAGACTTCATTAACAGCATCGACGCCATTAGAAATACCGAATCCACTGAAATCAAGGAAAATCCAAAATACATTGAGTTAATTGAGAAATTGGACAAAGGAGATGAATCATCTTTTAAGAAGTTGAATAACCTTGCATTGGATACATCAAATTTAAAGGATTACTTTGCATATGTGTTTGCCGAATGGGTTAAGTTAGTCAAACTTGCCAAGTTCAATGATTCAAATGATAAAGTGGAACTTGCTTTCATTAATCAATTACTTGATTCAGGAATTTTCTCTAAACCTGACTACTTAGTGTTCTTTATTACAACTGCAGTTGAAATGTCCGTCTTATCATTTAACAAGGAAGGTGATGTTTTTAAAAGAACTCCAATTGAAACGTACACAGCGATTGACTCGTTAGCAAAGTTGATTATAAAACTAATTCTTGTTCAAGAAGATGCTTCATCAGATAACCAAGCTAGACGTCATTTCTTTAAATCTATTTTGTCTATTGTTTTATTATCCTTTGCTCATGACCATGAAACAAATAAGGAAAATTTCAACGAAAGACCCTACTTTAGATTTTTCTCCACATTGCTTTGTGAGTGGGCTGCCACCGATCAATTGGATTATGCCCCAATTGCCACCGAAGAGTCCGAAGTCAAGAAGCTGAAAAACTTCAACACTCAGTTCTACCATATTTTAGCTGATTATCTTTTGGCTTTACAACCAGCTGCATTCCCTGGATTCACATTTGCATGGATTTGCTTAATTTCTCACAGAATGTTCATGCCACAAATTTTGTCTGTTTCTGATGACAGGGTTGGTGCACACAAATTTTCCAACCTGTTATTAATGTTATTGAGATTCCAAAGTGGGTACATTAAGGACAAGACTATTCCCGAAGCTCTATCTGTTGTTTACAAGGGTACTTTGAGAATATTCTCTGTTATTTTGCATGATTTCCCGGAGTTTTTATCAGAGTTTTCCAATCCATTAGTCAGTGCCATGCCACCATTATTCATCCAATTGAAGAATATTGTGTTATCTGCAGCACCAAAGGGTATGCAAATTCCAGATCCATTCCAACCAGGTTTGAAGGTTGATAGATTACCAGAAATCACCAGTGTTCCAGCTATTGCTGTTCATCCTCAACAAGTGTTGATTGAACATGGTATCAAGAAGCCTGTTGAAAATTATCTCAGAATACCATCTAGTTCATTATTGAAGCAAATAATTTCCTCATTTGAGGTCAAGGAAGTTGCAACTGCTGCTGGTCTTGGCTTCAAGGAGACAAATTATGATATCAAGCTTATCAATGCTGTTGTTTTATATGCTGGCATTTCTGCCGCTGAAGAAGCATCCCGTGACTCTTTATCATTTAACCAGAAGTCATCACAAGTTAGTTTACTGTCTTCAATCATTCAAGAAGGATCTACAGAACTACAATACTTGTTGTTACAGGCCATTGTTAACAATTTAAGATATCCAAATGCACATACCCACTGGTTTAGCTGCCTAGTGTTGTATTTCTTTGGTGCCAGTGCCTTATGGGGAGACCGTAAGACTGATGTTCAACAAGTTATTGTCAGAGTGTTGTTGGAAAGAATGGTTTGTAATAAGCCACATCCATGGGGATTAATGATCACCTTTACTGAATTGATGAAGAACTCCGACTATTCATTTTTTGAATTGCCATTTACTAAAGAAATTCCCGAGTTTGAAAGATTGTTCAACTCCTTGTTTAAGCATGTTAAGAATGTTCCTACTGCTGTGACAGCAGTTAATTAATGTCCTCATACCTATTTACTACATAGTACTTGAAGTCTTTTTGTTTGTTTGTTTATTTGTGTTTCTTAGTTTTATTTCATTTCTTTGTGTCATATATTTATATTTTATACATAGCTTTTTCTTTTCCTTTTCCTCTTTCTTTTTTTTGTCTACAACCCACCATATTTTCATATTTTCACTCCCTCTTGCATATATATATGGTTTTTATATTTTTTTTTATATTTGTTTTCCTATTTTAATTTGCTTTCAGATGATGACGCATCCCGTTTCTTTAATGATTTATATTATACTATATTATATTAAGTTTCATACTACTTCTAAAGTAAACTACAAGTAACGTAAACACTCCTTTGAGCTCCTCATCACAATTTTTCAACAGGGAATCAATCATGCCTATCACAATTGATCCTTGATATCTCAAGAACTTGCAAGCGATGATTATAATTACTGTCAATTCCTATCAACTGAAAGATGACTAGTAATAGTAGTAGTAGTAGTGATAGTAGTAGTAGTAGTAGGGAGTATCATTAATCGTTAATATTAACTACGCGTTGATGGGCATAGCAAATTTATTAGGCGAAAATTAGTTAAGTTTTTTTTGGACAACGAATAGGCGCAAGTTTAAAGAATACACACATAATCTAACAGAAGATCAAGCAATACATATAAAATACACATATATAGAAGTGGACTATCCAGATACAGACATACATATACAGCTATATACATTCTTATTCATATATATAATCTAAGATGTTCTCTAATCTTCGTCGTCGGTTGGTTCCGAGAGATTCATTAGATGATGATGGTGAAAGTCCATTCAATGAATCAACAGCACAACAAACGAAAAAGTCCAGAAGACCACCAAATACAGCATTTAGACAACAAAGATTGAAAGCATGGCAACCTATACTAGTGCCTAAGGTTGTGTTACCAATGTTACTAGCCATTGCTATTGTTTGCATTCCAATTGGTTGTGGTCTCGTGTATGCTACATACTCTATCCAAATGATTGAGATCAATTACTCCAAATGTGATTCACTAGCAAGCAGTTCATATACGTCAATACCATCTAAGTATGTGAAATATCACTTTAAGGGATCAAAGCACTCTGATGTTCAATGGAAGGTGACTACAAGTGATGACGATGATGATACCGTGTCCACGTGCAGTTTGAAGTTTGATATTCCTGGTGATATTAAAAGTCCATTGTACCTCTATTATAAGCTAACGAATTTCTACCAGAACCACAGAAAGTATGTTGATTCATACGATTGGCAACAGTTGAGAGGTAATGCTGTCTCGAAGGGTGATTTGAATACTAAATGTTCTCCAATGAAGACGAGAGATGATAAGATTGTGTACCCTTGTGGGTTGGTTGCCAATTCATTGTTCAATGATACCATTTCTGATTTGGTTAACACAGACACCAATGACAACTATACATTCAGTGATACAGGAATAGCATGGCATTCAGACAAGTCTCTTTACAAAACATCAAAATACAATGTCACTGATATCGTTCCACCGCTAAATTGGGTGAAGAAGTATCCAGATGGTTACAGCGAACAAGATTTGGAGGACCTAGCGTCTAATGAAAGATTCATGAACTGGATGAAGACCGCAGCTTTACCTTCCTTTTACAAACTCTACGGTAAAAACAAATCTACAAAATTGTCTAAAGGCACTTACACTGTTGATGTGGAGATGAATTATCCGGTGACCATTTTTGGTGGAAGTAAATCTATTGCTATTTCGACATCTAGTGTCATTGGTGGTAGACACATGGGATTGGGTATATGTTTTTTGATCGTTGGTGGTATAGCTGTTGTGTTCATGCTAGCATTCTTGATCAAGCAAATATTTACTAGAAAGAAATCCGACCATGCATTCTTGGAGGGATTGAATGAATCCTCATCTGATGGTCACACGAATAACCCCGAAGATGAAGTGTTAAGACAAATTTTATAAAATCAAAATAATTGTATATTCCCTTTTCTCTCACATAACCTACTCCTCCCCCTCCCCAACTTCTCATTGCTTTTACCACTATTGAAACCATCTATAGTAATAGTATATTATATATTATATATAAATAAATCAATCGTATTGTATTCTATCTAACGTAAAACTCGGGAAAATGATTTGTGTTTAACACGACCGCAAACCTGCTCTGATTTTTTTTTTTGATCAATTCTTGATGCTGATGAAAATAAACACAAATCATGATTAAATATGATAACGTTTCCTATACATTTGTTTTATACTGTCCACTTGTACTTGTCATATATAGATCTTTATATATAGATATATTATTCAGTCATCATTCAATTGTGTTTTCAGTAGGGATTTCTTTTTCATAATTGGAGTTTTTTTTTCTTCTTCTAATTTTTACTCAACAATAACCAATACAAAACAATAACAAACAATAACAAAAACAACATCAGAAATTACAGTATGTCCAGAGTCAAGAGAATTACCAAGGAACTAGAAGATGTCAAGAAGGACAAACTGTCTGGTGTCACTTTATCACTGATTTCAGATGACGATCTATCCCATCTGAAAGGAACCTTTATTGGCCCTCCAGGCACTCCATATGAAGGTGGTCTTTTTGAAGTTGACATTAAGATTCCAGATGCATACCCATTCAAGGCTCCAATAATGAAATTTGACACTAAGATCTATCACCCTAATATCTCATCCCAAACCGGTGCCATTTGCTTAGATATCTTGAAGGATGCTTGGACACCAATATTGACATTGAAGTCATCTTTAATCTCCTTACAATCATTACTACAAAGCCCTGAACCTACTGATCCTCAAGATGCCCAAGTTGCCAAAGTTTACATGAGTGATCCAAAGAAGTTTGCCGAGACTGCTGCTAACTGGACCAAGATATATGCTCCTAATGACGATTACAAGTCAAGTGACGCATCAGCCAAGAAGGATTATAGTGAATTTACCCGTCATGCGATGGCATTCCATGAAGAGGAGGATGAATGTGCTAAGTATGGAATAGAGAAGTCCACCGTTAAGATTTTCGAAGACATGGGATTCCCTAAAGATAAGATCATTTTAGCATTGAAAAAATTAAACATTAAGAAGATTAGAATTGATGATGTTCAACAACAGCAAAGAGTTTTAGATGAAATGTTACATTAAATATGAAAATCATATATGATACTTCAATAACAAACAAAAAAAAGAGTACAATAAATCACTCATATATCATCCAGAACCGATCACATCACACAACATATCATATTTACACATATACATATACACACATACAGACACAGACCACACCACTAAAGATAATTGACATATAAATATCAATTAATTCTTAGAGGAATGAATAAGGTACTTTTTCCGTTGGAGCTTTTTCTTTCTTCCACCATGTAATGTTTATCGGGAACAATTGTCTTGAGATTTAAAATCATTGCAGCTACATCCTTATTTTTATATAGTTCTTTCTTATTCTTCTGTGCAAGTTTTCAGTTGATTTGATTTGAGTTTTACTGCTTTAATGCTCTTCCGTCCTCTTTTTATTATATTTCTTCACTTTCCACTTTTCATCTTTTTGGATGGTTTATAGGTAAATCCTTAATCCACTCCCGTCTATTTTTATCTTCTCTTTCTTTTTCTCCTTACTTTCTTCCTTTCTTCCTTTCACGTTATATACCAAATTCTTCCATCCGTTCTTAATAAATACGTTTTTTTAGATGTACACATGAATACAAATAGAGAAGAAAGTAAAGCTAATAAGAAATAAATGTCATTTAGTTTTAGGGTAGGACAAGTAACTCGTGATAATAATAATAATAATAGTAATAGTAATAAAAAAGACTAAAGGTATTTGATGAAAGAAGATGGATGGAAATTAGGTATAATTGTCACCATCAAGCCAGAAAATAAGAGAATATTAGAACAGTAACATTTAGTAAACTTCATATCAAGTAGCAAGACAGTGAAGGGGAAAAGAAGGGAAAAAAGACACACACATATACTCACACGAGCAGAGAAAATGATATATAGAGAAAGAAAGAAAGAAATAAAGAAATACAGGAGGAATGCTTATACGTAAATGGAAAATATAAAATAAAAGGATTGTAATAATAATAATAGATGAGATGATATAGAAGTATACAGTACAAAAAAAAGGATCATTAATAGCTATGTTTTTTTTTTCATTTTTTTATTTTATTTTCAAACACTAATCTAGTTCTAATTTCTAGTTCTTACCAACTTTTTTGAAACCATCATTTTCAGCAAAGCCATTACCAGAACTATGGTGCTGTTTACCCTTCTTCGTGCTCTTCTTCTTAGCCAATGCTTGTTTTTCCTCCTTCTTCATTCTTGGCTCTATTCTGATTTGATGGCCCTTCACACTAACCAAATTCTTTTCAATGGATTTGGTTTGAGCATCCTTCTTAACAAAATCAACCAAGGCGACACTTCTATCAATTTTACAGGAATCAACCTTACCAAATGTTTTCTCCAGAACAACAATCAAGTCAGACTCCTTGAGACTAGCATCGACACTTTTGATGTACACAGGGTAAACCTCTTGACCGTTATGGTTAGTGAATTTATCCTTAGCCTTACGACCATTTGCTTCAGTGAACTCCTCTTCATCAGAGTCCTGTTTCTTTGAATCTCTCTTTCTATTCTTAGCAACCTTCTTGAATTCAGCTTGAGCAGTGGTTGGAGAGCCATTACCAACAGCCTTAGAAGGAGTAGATGATGGGGCAGCAGGCTTGTTGCCATTGACCGCGGTATTAATTATAACTTGCTGAGCAGATGACTTAGTAGTAGTGCCATTCTTTGGACCAGCAGCTGCAGCTGCTAAAGTAGCCCATGACATTGGTTTCTGTGGAACGGCAGCAGCAACAGCAGCAGCAGATGGTTCTGATTTCTTTTCTTCAACAGCTTCTGATTCAATTGCATCCACAGTTTCTTCAACATGAACAGCTTCAGATTGTTTTGATTCTGGAATAGCCTCATCATCATCTTCGGCAGCAGTTTCTGGAGTGGACTCCTTGGTGTTTTTAGGAGAGAAGACCTCTTCCTTTTCTTTATCTTCAGCTGAAGTATTTGAAGTTCCATCACCTTCTGCTTCAGCAGGAGCAGGAGCAGCAGCAGGAGAAGCAACAGCATCATCAGTAGATGGTGTAGTAGAAGTAGAAGTGGCGGGAGCTGGAGCAGGAGCAGGAGCAGGAGCAGGAGCAGGAGCAGGAGTTGGGGCCGTAACAGACTTTTCTTGTTTCTTGTCAACGGGGTTAGTCTCTGATGAGTTATCCTTTTCAGATGCAATTGGTTGACCAGTTGGTTCTTCATATTCATAGTCGACATCTGGAATAAAGGTCAACACATCATTGTAGACATCATAGGCACCCTTGGTCTTAACCAAGACAAATGTCTGGACAAACTTGTACGAAGGTTGGTCATCATTAAACTCGTCATCTGACTTCAAGGCCAATTCACCTGTAGCGATGGTCAAGATGGAGCCATTGTATGACTTAGTGGTGTCAATAGACTGGATCATAACCTTAGCACCACGTAATTCAGAGGTTTTCCAATGCTCCTTAATGTTATCACTACCAGTGATGTTCTTAGTGTTAGTTGAGAATGGCTCATTGTGAAGGTTATGTCTCAAGACAGCATCCTTCGCATAGACTTGGAACAATTTATCTTGGTTGGAGTTTAATAGATTATAGTAGTACTTGATAAAGGCAACAGAAACACGGTTTGGATCTTCAATTTCAGTAGTCATTTTGTTATTGTTGTTTTTATTTTTATTTTTTTATGCTAGAAAGGGTTGGAATTATTATGATATTATTATTATGATAGAGAGGAATGACTTAGTAAAAGGAAATATGATGATGATGATATGGATATATATATATGACTTGAAAGGATTTTAAAATACAAGGATATGAATAATTAGAAATGATATCCGATTGATATAATGAGATTGAAATGCTATATATGTTATGGTCAATGGATCAATATATTGGGATTTGGTTTATTGCAGAAAACTGTACAAGTTCAATTTAGTTTTCAAGCAAAAAAGCAAAAGAATGAAAAAAAAACGGG